>RXPK01004200.1:0-80404 GCA_004143645.1 Protaetia brevitarsis
GATATGATTCATATTATATGACTTTATCGTTGGTAAATACTGTTGATTAATTATTGCAAACCTGAGATAATATAATAATTTTTACGTGAAAAATACGTCGTTATGTTTCGTTTATATTTGCATAGAACACTAACATGCCTTTGCAGATCCTTTATTATGCAATCAATCTGAAATAATCACATAAATGTTTTCATGTAAATCTAAAACGAAACTGAATGAGAGGAAGGGTACAGTGTAACCTCTATTTAACGGACGCCGGCAATCAATACAATTTTGTACTATCTCTCCATTTTATATTCTAGATCTACATCATCAATATTTTTTCCGCATAAAACAAATGGCGTTGGTTACAACTAAAAATAGATTGAATGTTATTCTATATCAGCTTAAAAAAAAACAAAATTTCTTGAAAATTTAAATCGATTTGCTTTCTTACAGTAGACCTTCATTAAAGTTTCTTGTCTTATGTCGTATAGAAAACGCAATTGTGAACAGTGGTCCTCTAAATGCAGATATCCGTTGGAGAAGGTTACACTATATAAGGAAAATAAGTACAATAAATAAGCATATAATAAACTGCTTAATCGCAAATATATTCCATTGAGCTTAACTTGCACATATTCTAAAGAGCAAATACAGTTGATTTGATGATCAAAACAACAATATTCCAATAATTAAACTTTGTATTCTCGTACACGTGCACCGTGTAACATTGCGCTATTCTAAATTTTATTTATAATCAATTATATTAAAACCGCTGCGCTGTCTTTATAAATAATACTTAAAGTGATTACCTCACTGCTTTTTTCAGAGCCGCATCGAACTGCATTATTTGGTTTGCGCGGTGTGCATTTCTCCTTAATTGTAAGCTATAATTAAACGTGTGCGAACCTTAGAAATAATTTATTTATATACTTGTTTAATTTGCATAAGTCGATTTCGTGCAAATAAAATCGTAAGTCATCGAAAGGAAAGCGAAAGATTATAATTATAATTAATATACCTATATGTCTGTAAGTGTACGAATGTTGTGGTCTGTTTCTCTTTATAGGTATAAGATATCGAATACAAATCATGCAGTTCGTTAGTTTGCGTAGGTGTGGTACTCAGTCCTGAGATTATTATCTCTTATACGAGACATAGATTTATAGCATATAAGTGTATATAGATGCATGTATAATTGTATTTTTTCTAGTATCAATATATTTTTTTTTTCGTTTGCTTATAAAAGTTTGTATTTTAGCCGTTTTCTAGAATTTAAGTTTTTGGAACATTCTTAGTGATAATATCGCCTACGGATGCACTGAAAAACCGATATATTTAAACCAATAAAATATAATAATAATAATAATAATAATAATAATAATATATATATATATATATATTTGTAATTAAACCATTACAGAAAATTGTCATACATTTTGTACTGTGAGTGTATATCACAAAAGTCAATATATGTATACATATATAACAAACAAACAAACAACAAAAAAAAACATATATACATACATACACATAAAGACACAAAAAAAAAGGAATATCGTATATTCTAGGTAGCTAAAAAGTCCTCTATTTTGTACAGCTCCCTCTTTAACAATATGGTCTTCACTTTAAATTTGAAACGCGTCGGTGGTGCGTTCTTCAGATCTGCTGGTAAGGCGTTATACAGCTTAGCTCCCCAGTAGTCGATTGACCTTTGGGAGCAAGTCAGTCGGTGGAATGGTACTCGGATATCATTGCGACCGCGTGTGGAATGACTGTGGACTGTTCCATTTTGTATAAAGTTTTGTTATTTTGATGGACGTACGTCACAGCTGCCAAGACATACGTCGATGGAAAGGTCAGTATTTTTTCTTTATAAAAATGCGTTTTGCAGCTGTCTCTATATTCCAGGTCACAAAGAAGCCTGATTGCCCTTTTCTGCAATAGAAAAACCCTATGCGCCTCAACCGACGTGCCCCAGAGCAGGATACCATAGCACATAGTTGAATGGAAGTTTGCGAAATATGCCGCCCTTGCTGCCCGATGCGTTGCGATATGTTTCAGCCTTTTAATGGCATACAAGGCTGAGGACAATTTTTTTGCCAGGCTCTCAATATGTTGACTCCATCTCATGTTCTCATCCATAACAATCCCTAGAAACATTGCCGCTGACGACTGACGTGTAGGTTTTGTGGTTAAGACTATCTCTTGTGTTTTATTGATGTTAAGTTTCAGCTTATTCGCTGCAAACCACTGTTCAGCATCCGTAATTGCGCTTTCAGATGTTTTACGGAGAAGTTCTTGATTAGTGTCTTGTACTAGGAGCGAAGTATCATCAGCATATACACAAAGCTGAGCTCCTCGCACATTCGCTGGCAGATCTTTCATGTATAAGATGAAAAGCAAGGGACCCAGAATGGAGCCTTGAGGAACACCGCACTGGACTTTCATAGGCAGAGATCTTATGTTGTGAAACTCAGTTAATTGCCTTCTATCGGTCAGGTAAGATCTTAGTAAATTTAGGGGTATTCCCCGTATCCCATAATATTCTAGTTTTTCAATTAAAATACTATGATTTAACCGTATCGAAGGCTTTGCTTAGGTCTAGCATGCTCAGCTTCACACATTCACCAGTATCAAAAGCCTCGTAAATATCTTCAACGATACTCAATACACCCGATGTGGTAGAGCGACCTTTCCATGTTGACTTGTTGCGAAATAGTTGTTTATTTTTCTAGTATTTTGAAACCCGTACGCTATTGTGATTTATGCAGTTGCATTAACAGAAGACATATTTCACTAGATCGAGATTATAATTCCAATAGAAAATCACTAAAATTAGGAAAGAAATTACTTTATAAAGTATTTTAAGAAAAGCAAAAAAAATATTTTATATATTTATGTAATTAATACTTTTTCTGCTATAAATCCCCTTTTGTTTGATTTTTTATTTATTATAATTCGCACAATGTTACTTTTAAAAACCTATTACACAAAGTACGTTTTATTTTATCTATTATATATGAATTTAATACAACACTTATTAGTTAATCGTTAAATATTAATAATTTACCACAATATACAGTGGAACCTCGTTAAGTCGGACCCCGTGAACCTGGATCTCCAGATAACCCGGATTAATTTTGATGAATATTTTTTTTTTAGAAATGGGCGTTGTATTAAATACTTTTGTCCTTATTGTTTAAAATGACTTTAAAAATATAATTGTTCGGTTTGTTTTGGGCGTGTATTTGTTTTACAAAATTAAATCATTTTTCGGTAGATACTGTCTTATTTTTTTTTTACCCTAGTGTCCGTGTAACCCGAATTTTCGTTAACCTGGATCAGCTCTGGTACCAATTGATCCGGGTTAACAAGGTTCCACCGTACGACTATACAACTGTAACCATGTTTTATATATAATATCTTATACATATCCTTATTTATTTTATTATTTTATTTTGTACTTTTATTTATGTACTTTTACTTAGATCTTTTAGGTCGCAGTGTAACATCACCCTTCTATTTATTTACTTACATGTATATATGTATATGTAATTTAGTGTTCGTGTTCAATGAACTCACTAGATTTATTACTGAAATTAAAGAAAACCCACTAAACTTTTCACTAGCCACTAGAATATGATTTGTGTACACCAGACGTGCTTTTAATACACCAATTTAGTGGAAAATCCACCAAGTTGGCAACACTGAATATATGTTGTTAAGCATATTTTCTTTGAAACAAGCATACCCTTTGTCGTTTCAAATATATGCAAAAAATGTACACTATTGACTGAAACAAAATATTTGGTTAGAAAGGTTAATATATTCAAACAAATTATTTAGTTCAGTGTGATCTTAACACAATAATATAGTTCGACTTTGTAAAAATGTTGGATTGGATCAATTACTTTCATATTGTTGAGACAGCATCGGTACTTTGTTAACTCAAACAAATTTGCAAAGGTTGCAAGCTTTTTACAGTAAGAAATCAAGAAATTAATGTATTTATGGTAATAACTATAATAATTAAGAGGAATTTTTCCCAAGAAAAATTTTCCCCTCATGCAGAATTCGAACCTGCTCGTTTACCGGACGAACGCTCTACCAATTAAGCTAGAGAAGAGCATATAGATTCGAGCGATAAATCGACGATATTTAAGAAGGACGTCGGTCTGTCAAGGTCTTGAATATACCTCAAAATTTACGAATTGCTGTTTCTGAAGCAAAAAAGCTAATGTTAAGACGGGCATCGGTCTGTCGACATAGCAGTAATAATTATATCCACCAGCTGCCAACATCCCTCGAGATTTACGTAATGAAAGCAACAAACAAACCCTCAAATTAGTAAAATCTCGTTTATTTTAAAGATATTGCAAAAACTAAGAAAATAATTGGTGTAAAAAGCGTTCATATTATTTCGTTACTTCTAGTTTATTAATTTAACAAACCCATTAATCTCACTTAAACAATAAGTACTCTTCAATTAACAAATATTATAAGAAATAAGGATTATGCTAACCACAATTGTAGTTAATTTAATGTAATTGTTATGTTCAAATTACTTTTTTTTCCAAACCTAGCCCATACTTTTGTAAACAAGTTCTGTGAATTAAGTATTATTATTATGGCGAAGTTTCCACCCGTATAGTTACGTTCAATAGGTATATGTGATACAGCGATTGTTGTAAAGATGGCACCTCTTCTATATCACTTAAACACGGTTATAAAAAGTTGATTTGGTGCATTTACCGGAAAAACATTATACACCGGCTAAGGAGATTTGCAAACGTCATATACAGAACAAAATAAATTAATGAGACCAAAACTTTTGAAATTAAGCACGCTTGATTCTCTTTGATTTAACAGTCAAAATTCTACTAAAAATTTACTATTGCATTTGCAGCAAGCAATATGAAATTTATGCTCTTTTTATAGGTAGGATATGTCAGTATTATAGTAACATTTTATTGAATAGCGAAATTTAAGTAAGTAATAAAAAATGAACGCAGTAACCTCAATTAAATATTTAGTAAAGCCAAGCACATTATATATTTTACTTAAAACAAAAATATTGTTACTATAAGAAATATATATTTCAAATAAGTAAATAAATCTAATTGTTTCAACAAAATGTGTTGTTCTTCTGTGTGTTATTTCTATTTGGGTCAAATGTATGTAATATGGAATATTTACTTCAAAGAAAACTTATTGTTCCATTTGATTAATTTTACAAAATTTTCCTTGAACTAAACATATTGCTGTGGACGAACAAGAGTTTTTTTTAAGATGCACAGATGTGCATATTTTATCCGATTTGCCTTTGTCAACGTTGCGAGAAATTTCAAATTGTTTTATTTTGTATAAGATTTAGTAAATCTTTTGGATTGTTTAATTTAATTAATTGATTGCTCAGTTGTTTTAAAATTTGTTTTCACTCTTTAATATATTTTTATTTGCTCATGTAGTTCATGTCCATCTTAGAAGTATTCTTCTTCGATGATCCTTAGGCGTAGCGCACGCAGTTGTAGAATTTTATATGTATGCGATTGTAAAACCCTGTGAGGGGCCAGTTCTTTGAAAGATGCCGTGTAAGTACATGTAATTTTATTTTCATTGCTGCCATTTTGGTATTTCATTTTTATTTAAGATTTGTTTCGTTAATTCTGATTTATATCATCCATCAAGGAACTCGCTTAGTAATAATTGGTATTATATTCTGTGTGCCCAAATTAGATATAGGATCATTTATTATTTAAGTTCTGGAAGATATATTTTAAGGTTAAAGAGTTAATTTTTCGTTTTTTTTTTAAATTTTGCTGATTTGTAATTAGTGATTAATCACCTCGGGTTGGGTGAATAAAAGCATTGTGCTTGTATTTGAATTTTCTGGTGTTAATTCACTTGATTTCTCCACGTTTAATTTAGTTTTGTTAATTTTGAAACCACGTGGATTTTTGTGTAAAAAAAGGACTATCTTCCTGAACTATTTTATCTTTTTACTTTGTTAAAGTAATTTGCATTGTCCTTTTGTAAAATTAGAGTCTAATGCAGCTTTAGATTTCGGCCAGAGCCTAAGCTCATGGTTTTTTTTCTGCAATTTGTAACTAGATGTTTTTTTTTTCTTTTTTTTATATAATAAAATCATTGATTGTTATTAAAGTCAGATTTCTTTCACCCACAAATTATTTTTCGTGATTAGTTTTAATTTGCGAAGGTAACCTAAGTTTAATTGTTCTTTTGCGCCCTTTATTATTTTTATCCGCTGAGCTAGTTAATTGAGTTTCATTTCGCATTTTCTTTTGTACCTTCAGTACACAGCAATATGTATCTCATTATTTGAATGAAATAATTAATTATTTTAAGTATTACATATATTTGACCCAATAAATCTTTTCATTTGAGATTTGAGCAAAATATTTTATTTGTTTAATTCTATTAAAGATATTGTTATAACAAACAAATTTTATTAACAAAATTATTTGCTTCGCCCAACAAGATTTGAAATGGTACTCAACGAAGGAAATTAATTGTTTGCCATTTTTCATCCGTATCATAAATTTGTTGAAATACCAGACAAACATGATTTTGATCGGAGGTTGCTTGCCAGTAAGCACTAGGAAAAGAGGAGGAGAATCAGGCTATACATGATGAAACTTTTTTCTATAAGAATTACCACATTAACTTTAAAAATGTAGGAATAATGGAGGTATCGTATTTAAAACTACAAATTTGAAAACTGCACCAAGGTTACAAGCAAACCTGTACAAATGATGATAGTTTTGCCTTATAATTACGAGTTATAAAGAAATTCCTTTCCAATGAAATGTAATGTATTTTCCATAATATCTTGGTATAAACACTATTTTTACATCTTTAAGCCAATAAGAAGAATTCAATTGCGCAAAACAGCTCTTTAAAATGTATAATTTTCCAATAGTATTTTCCAACTATAAGAATTAAATGTATATTGAAAATATATTTTGCCCACCAATACGATTCACTATCTAAAACACCTATCGATATTTCAACCTAATATTTACATTGCAAGATAAAATTGCAAATAATTCTGTCTGCATCATAATCCTACGCAGTACATGTATATATATATACCAATATATGCATGAACGTGCATCTGAAATTATTTAAATTGATTATATTTTACGTCAGAATTTAAAGATTCACTGCGGGCCGAAAAGTTCATACAAGTTATCAAGCAGTCTAAACATGATGGCCTTTCTTTCGTTTCTTGTGAATGCTTAAAAATATTTGTCGTATATTTTGATTAACTCCAGTAAAAATAAATAAACAAATATCACTTTTAATTCATGGGAATTGCGTGAGAATCTTTTACAAAATCGTGTGCAGATTATATTTATTCTAATGCATATGATAATACCAATAACTTTACATCTTATTGGGATGCTAGATCTAATTTTTAGTATAAATAATAGGTATGTTGTTTCAATACTTATTTTATTCGAGATACATATAAAATTATATGTTACTTCAATAATGACGTGTAGTCAAACGAATTCTTCATGAATGTTATTGAAACTTGGAAAATTATTGCAATAATATGAAGGTGTAGTTTAGTTAAGTATATTAGATTGCAATTGTTATCCGGTGTACTCAAGAATCTGTGATGGAATCGTTTCTATTTTGAATTTATACATTTTTAACCATAAGTATTAAGATGGTCCTTACTTATGAAGTTTAAAAATATAAACGCAGTACCCTTTGTGTTTGTTTATTTATACTAATAAGTAAAATGTACAAAATTTCAGGTACATTGAACAAATTATCGCAAGCATACCTTTACCCAGCATCTTTTTCTTCTATGCTAGTATCTTAGTTGAAATAAATGGTACACATACAGTAAATAAAAATACAAAAAAGTATTTAAAAAAAAATCGTAAAGGTATGATATATTCTTTTAATTGAAATACGGACACTTTTTAAGGAGAACTAATCCTGATTTCTCCCTAAAAATTTCGAATTCGCTTTAGCGAATTATGAACGATTCCGTAAAACAACCTTTGACATGGAAAAATGTTGTTAAAGTCTAAAATTTCACTACGTAATCGTGTACTAGGTGCAAAACTACTCCTTGGAAGATAACAGGTCCATCGTTTGCCAGTAATAATTAGTGCGCCTAATGGGTGCTCTGATGTGGTTCAGATGTAACATCAGGAAGCAGATCTGCGGGATTGATATGATTGAAGAATGCGACCTTATTGCAGGTATAAGCTCGTTAATTGACACCACAGCTCCCAATAGCATCATTCAAGCGTCAATGGTTTATATATTTTGACGAAGCAAATGCTGAATGGGGATATGGTGTTCCTGGCATGTCGACACCACATATTTGAATTAATTTTGGCTGCATCTTTTAACGAAGCAAAACTTAGTGTGATGTGAGGACCTAATATTCAAACGATTTAAGCAATATTGAAAAAAGATTGACCAACACTTATTTTTTGACACCGTGAAAATTGAACTTGAAAGCAGTGTCGACGAAATTTTGATTTCCTATACCTAAAGAAAAAATTAAGGAACTTTTAGGGCTGGTCATTATTTTTCTAGGTAGAACGCCTCCTTCAGGAAAATACAATTTTCGACCATCAGGAGTCTATCACAGAATATAGTTCAAAATGTTAAAAGTTGGAGAAGGAAGCTCTGAAGGAGCCAAGAATCTCTCCAATCAAACACAATGTAATTGCATAGTTGCCATCATTGAAGCTCCATTCAACGGCGTTGTCTTTTGAAGAAATTAAAATCCCAGGGGCCAAATAATGTTAAATAATATTAGTTAAAAAAAATTAAATTATTTTGCGACCCCCAGAAATAAAATCATTTTTGTAACACACCCACTAACGTTTCGTCCGATCTATATGTCTATAACTAAGCTACATATTGTGTGAAAAAATAATCCAATTTAGTGTGGTGCAACAGGTTAAAAAGAAATGAAATCGAATATAAACACTGTGTTATTTTTATCAGAAATAAACTCTAATCAAATATCAAATCTAACCTATAGCGTCGTTAGTTTATGCATTTGGTTTATAATTAGTAATTTCGCCCGGTTTATTCTTTCACACAATAGTAGCTAGGTACACAAACCTACTTCTGTTTTATAATGAATGTAAGGTGATTCCATAATTTTGCAATATTTATTTATTTTAATTTAGGTTATATATTTCATAGTTCTATTTGGTCACATTGGCATCCATATCCAATATTCACCTCTTATATCGGTGCATTTAATGGATTTTTTCGAGGCGGTTCTCTAGTGAAAACAATCACAGTCTATGTCTATTAGATTTCTGCAATTCAAATGATTCACCAACCAACCTCTGCCAGAGACGGTCGGTCACGAGAAATTTTTATAAATTTTAACGACCTTTTTGATAAAATCTTATTTATTTCAAATTCCAACCTAAAATCATGGTTATTTTAAAACAAATTTAATTATATTAAATTTACCCACATTTTTACCTTCATAACTGTCGGCATTTTTCTGCAACGACTGATTTCCCGGAATGTTCTCAGTCTCCTGGAGCACAGTCGTCTAGAAATTAAAGTACGAAGGCTACCATTCGATGTCCTGACCAGACCTGACCACTCTGATGCTTGCCGATTTTTCCCTCCAAAGGTGTTTTGCGCCTGGATCAACCTAAAAGTAAATGTATTGTTTTAATTCTCATTTAATATTTATATTACTATTTATTTTAATACTTATTTCACCCAAGATATAGTGGAATGTTGCCAAAATTTCGCTGAAGTGTACCACCCCCAGTGCTTTACACTACGTTTTCATTAGATGCGGTTTTAGCCTGTGATGGAGTGCATCGTAGAATATTAAAACGCATTAAGGGAGTACACTTCGGTCATGAGGTCTGCCTAATTTTTAATTTGCGATTGTGCCTACTTTGTGTTGTTATGCTCGATTTTAACATGCCTTGCACATGCCGTTCCAGATTTTGGAAATTAGTAGCGATTAATTCTATATTAAGAAGGTAGTAGATGTGATTTCCAGAAATTACAGGCCCGTTGCAATTTTATCCAGCTGCTCTAAATTTTTGGAACATCTTCTCCAATAGGTTATACAACTGCATTCGAATCATATATTATCTCCAAAAAAGAGAGAATTTATGGATGGAAGATCGATTATTATTAATCTTGCAGAAGTTACGCAATATATAAGCTGCTGTATAGATTCACAAGTACAAGTTGATATCTTGAATACCGACTTCGCTAAGGCTTTTGATACCATCGATCATCGTATATTGATAACTAAACTTGCTTGCATTGGTTTTTCAACCGGAATCACCGACTTAATAGCTTCCTGCCTTACCAATCGTTCCTGTTACGTTTACTATAACGGTTATGAATCCAGGATTTTTACCGCCTGCTCTGGAGTACTACAAGGCTCGAACTTGGGCCGTTATTATTTAATGTTTACATTAATAATTTCTTGGCTGAGTTAGTCTGTCGTGTTTTGGCTTATGCGGACGATTTGAAGATCTTTACAAAAATAACGTTGGCAAAGGATTGTGAATCTCTGCAAAGAAATCTGCACATTATTAACAACAATTGGTGCTGTGAGATTATGATAAAGATTAGTGTGTTGTAGTATCCTACACTACTTTAAACAATCCATCAATCTTTAACTATCACTTGGACAATATCACCATTCGACGGCAGACTGAAATTAAGGATTTTAGTGTCGTCTTGGATCAGCGCTTACAATTTTCGCATCACCTTTCTACCATCTATGCATCAGCCTCACAATCACTTAACTTTATTATTAGATCTTGCAGAGGATTTACAAATGTGAATACCATAAAAACATTGTAGTATGTCTTCGTACGGCCAAAGCTATAATACGCTTGCATAATTTGATATCCTGTACATACCTCCCAAGACCTTCAATTGGAAAGAGTGCAGAAGAGATTTTTAAAATATATGAGCTTTAAAACCTCTTATATCTATCCTTCTCGGGGAACAGATTATAATCTTCTCCTCAAGCAACATGAATTCTCTTCCTTATCTACCAGGAGAGAAGCTACAAGTGCCATTGTATTTATGACAAAGCTGATAAATAATAAAATTGATGCATCGGAATTATTATCCTTGGTAAACATAATTATACCTAGGTATGGCACACGATCCACGGATACTTTTTCTCTACTTATGGCACGAACAAATATACTAACTAAATCCCCTATCGTTCACATGAGCAGAAAATAAGCTTTTTTCCTGATCCTTTTCATATTCCTTCCCTTCCTTCATCCCATTTATCTTAGTATAGATAGCTGAGTAATGTTAATTTCTCATTTTTGTTGTTATTTTGACTTAACCTTGAACTTTGTCTATTCACTGCACTGTATTTTTTATTTACATTATAATATTGTCCTGTAAATGGCATCGTCTGTTGGACAATAAAGATTATTATTATTATTATTATTTAAATTTTAATATACTTATTTTATATCAATATGTTCGACAAATTTTTGGGTTAGAAAATTTTGTACATAACCGCTAACCATTTTGCGACAACTGAATTGGTGGTAAAATATGTATAAGGTGACATTGGTTGACAAGGTTGAATTTTACTATTTAATATGTATTCACGGCACGAAGCTGAATGCCCAGTAATTTTTGCTATCAAATTTTGCATACAGCTTACTACTCGGCAATTAAGCATAAAATCACACAAGTACAAAGTTTAGGAAGACGCGGAAATTTCAAAAGTTTAAATTAAACATATTTATATTTCTGTGAAGATATATTGCAAAAAGTGGAATTATTATTTATAAACATAATTGTTGTTAAATAAGTGAACTTATGATACGTACTGCTGTGGACACCTTGTATTCGCGAGGGTAACCCTGAGATTAATAGTTCTTTTGCGCCCTTTTAAATTTTTATCCGTTGAGCTAGCTAATTTAATTTTTCATTTTTAATTTTCATTTTGCATTTTCTTTTGTTACCTTCAGTACAGAGCATATTTATTTGGCAATCCCAACGTGAGGCTTGGCGTTGTTTTAATTATAATTAGTAAAATTAAGATCCCATATTTAGAATTTGTGAAAATTTCTCGTTGCGTTGATAGCGCTAATACGATTTTGTGTGTGTTTAAAAACATTTTATATACATCGCTGCAAGAATGAATACGGACAAGCCCACCACAGAACAGGAAGTCTACGTTCCGAGAGACCAGAGTTGGCGGAAACAAGTAACTTTTGGCAGTAAGGAGTCAGATGTGGCAGGAACAAAGGGAAGGATGGAGGAAAGGAATACTCAGAGGGACGAAGGAAACAGTACTAATTGTGAGGACAGTATTAATAGTATGAATATGATGGCAATGCTTAGAGAGTTAATGAGTGATACTAAAAAAAATGATACAGAAACAAGAGAGAGATGAAGAGTGGTTGAGACAATATGATGTAGAAAAGGAATGTATTCAGACAGGAGGGGATAAAATCAATTGGGGTTCAGATACTTCTAATGAGGAGAAAGTTATGGATGATTTGAGTAGAGAAAGGGAAGATGATAATGTTGATGATGAAATAATGGAAGTTTGTGATGATAGTTTTAAGAATGAAATACAAAGCTGCGCAAAAGTTGTTATATGTGATGATATACAGAGTTGCGCAAAAGTTGTTAGATGTGATGAAATACAAGGTGATGGTTTATCCGAAGAGATAATGAGGTTAAGGTTATTGGAGAATCGAAGGTAGTAGAGGCAGTAGAAGTAAACAATTCCCAGATAGAATCCCCGAATGACGTTAAAGAACTTGAAATCGATCATGTTATGAAGTTTAAGTCTGAAGTTAAGGAAATTTCGAACCAGTATGTATCATTAGTAGATAAGTTCCCCATTATTGTTGTTGGTGATGAGCACTCTCGTGAAGTCCAGTCAAAGCCTGTCAAGATCATAAATAATCCCATTCCCAAAGCTATGTTTGAGCATGATTCAAAACTGTCTTTCTGTTTTTCGAGCTATCCTTCTGGAAATCCATGCGAGAGGTACATCCAAGGAGTGGAGAAGTTCCTCAGGAAGCAGACCCATCAATGCTAAACCGACTGCCACACCAATTGCTGTCTGAAATTAGATCTACCGTTCGTGGGACCTCATAGAGTAGCTAGAGTGTTTGATGGAGTCACCTATGAACTTCATTCGATGGACGGTATGTTGAACACTTCCACCGCAACCCAGGGTAGTCGTCAGCACCCGGAAGTGACGTTTTCACCCCTGTGTGCGGAGACACAGTGTTGTCGTGTGCGGACAATTTCTAAGGAGAAACACTTAATTTTCGTTGTAACTTTCGTTTTCCCCTTAGTAATTGGGAGATGTACTGTGGATACCTTGTATTCGCGAGGGTAACCCTGAGATTAATTGTTCTTTTGCGCCCTTTTAAATTTTTATCCGTTGAGCTGGCTAATTTAATTTTTCATTTTGCATTTTCTTTTGTTACCTTCAGTACACAGCAGTACCTGAGACAGATTTTCTCTTATTTACGTTGTTTTGCACTGCTTCATATTTCGAACCTTTTATAAAATGAGATCTCTTTTGTTTTAACTTAAAAGTTTTCTTTATCTTACAAAGTAGATCAACAACATTGATATATGATGTATCGAGTATATAAGAGTCTCTTTCACGAAATTTTACTTAAATTAACCACATTAACATTGACTATCCGAGTAGAAGACAGAAAACAACAGCTTCCCATAGCGTCCTCGGTTATACTAAAGATAAAAGAGGGTATTTCTTATTCGTAATTTTTTTAACGTCAGAGCGTCCTCTAGGCTATAGTAATCAGAAATTCTCCCGCTCCGCATGCCATCTGGCATTATAGAGAGTACACTTATTATTTATTATTAATATTATATATGACACTAGGGTGATTAAAATTGGATTTTAATAATTTAGCATTATATTTAAATTTTTTTTTATCCGGGCTGTGTGCTACCTCTCAGCATCACAACACATTACTTAATTTATTCATTGTTTCCTTATTATTTTATAAATATATTTGTTATATGTTACATAATCATGATAGGTTTCGAAAAACGCAGAAAAAATCTGTTTAATTTATTATTCAAACTTTGCCGCCCGTGCAAATTAATATCGACTAACTTTATTTATGGATAAGTTAGAAGTATCCCCAAAGAAATAATTTAGGTGGTTCCTAAACAAAAAGAAGAAACATTTTTCAAAAATAAGGACGAAGCTAGTAAGCATAATTTTATCAACTGTTTTCACCTAATTCCTGCGTATTACTTTCTACTAAATGCTGTTTCACGCAAGGTGTTTACATTTAATCTATATCTTCTTCAAAGTATGAGTAAGGGTAACCGTAAAAAACATTAAAAGTGTTTCATGTAAACAATTGATAAACTTTATCTTAGTTAATATTACTAAGGATTTGGATAAACAAAATTTGTTGCGTAGAAGGTTGTGCGTCCACGTCTATATTCAAAGTTATATCTTTTTTTCTATACGCTTACGTAGATTACATGCTAAAAAGTAATGCATAAGTGCATTATGCTTCACTATTCGACCCAGTCGCATGCTAGAGGAGAGGTTAATCGATTACGTTCGCATTTTTAGGCGAGTGTATAATTTGACTTGACTCTATGAACTTTTAGGAGATAGCCACACATGTAATAGACGGGTGTATGTAAAGGCCACCGTAATATATCAATGCATTATGTGCGCTGTCATATTATATAATGGAATTTTATTCTAGTCTGATAGCAGTAAATAAAAAAATATATATAATAATAATAACCTATTACGCCTTATATTTAGCGATAAAGTTCGAATAGTTCATTGAACCAACGACATAAATCTGAAAAATTTCTCTCGTTTTCTCGTTCCTTGAAATCTGTCTATTTTAACTTGCGTAGGCGATATTTATAGTTATATTTTTTTTTGTGGAAATCGATTCAATTGAGGTATTTTGAATTGTATATTGTTGAATTGAATTTAATAATTCAAATCAATGTGGTTGCAAGCAACTAACAACGCACCAATTTTTGAGAAAATTATATAGGTTTAAGTATTAAACACGCAAGAAAATTGAAAATTTACGCTGCTGAATATTGTCATGCCAACCACTGGCGTCTCTGGCATGCAAATTTTTCGGAGACAGCAAAGGAATGTTTGTTTATATTCATTTATTAAATCTAATCATATTCATGGGGTATACTGAATAAAGCCTAGTAGGTATTTATGTAATTCAAGTCCAAAAATAGTAGGTGGAATGCATAAAACGTGGTAGATGCTGATGCTGCAAGTATGTACAACATTTTTGAAGATTGTACTACACTAACGAAGTATTTAGTAGTCTCTGAAGCATACGCTACTATGTGCGTGCTACAGAGAAGATACTGTGCTTTAGAAGTATCTACTACTTTAGTAGTACAGTCGATCCTCGACATTCGTGGTTTTAACATTTGCGATTTTCACATTCTCGGTTATTTTTATTTGTGTTCTCTGAATAAGGCTTTTCTTACGGCACTGAAAAATATTTAGGATTTCAAATCGAATACTGTTTACTATGGTAAATTTGAAATAAATCCTCAGTGTGGTTGTAGCTCGCGTCGGTGACACATTTATTCTTTATATCCACACGTGTTGGGCTTTTATTAGTTTATCTAAAAAAAAACAAATACCAAATAAAATAAATAAAATAAACTTTATACAAGTGTCTCTAAGAGACAGAAAAAAGTGAAAACCTTGCAAGAAAAAGTTGAAATATTACATAAGCTTAGTAAAGCAAAGTCAATCACTGCGGTTGCCCGCTAAGACGACATTAAGGAATCCACAGTAAGGTATATTAAGAAAAAATAATCAGAAATCCGTTCTGTTGTTGCTGCAAAAAACTCTACACCAACTCTGAGACCCGGATATATTCCGTACAGGAAGTGTCGTTTTCTTATAGGTGCAAGACTGTTACAAAAAAGGAATTCCTGTAGATTCAAACATGATACAAGAGAAAGCTAAGTTATTATACACATCTATAAGAGAACGGGGTGGTGAGGGATCTAAATCTATGGTTTAAGTTTCATGCTAGTAATGGTGGTTTCATAAATTTAAAAACCGATTTGGTTTACGTAATATAAAAATTAGCGGAGAACAAGCATCTGTTGACAAGGAGGCAGCTAGTGAATTTCTTGAGATTCGGAGTAAACTTATTCAAAGCTTATATGCCTGAGCAAGTATTCAACGCAAATGAAACAGCACTATTTTGGAAAAGAATGCCCGAACGAGCACTTATCAGTAAAGAAGCAAAACGTGCGCCAGCTTTTAAGGCAATGCGCGATAGATTAACTTTGTTATTCTGTGCAAATGCTTTCGGATACATGATAAAGCCTATCATAATTTACCAAATTTAAATTATTTTCTTCTGCTTTTTCATTAGCCTCCTGTATTATTTTATCAAAACCTTCTTCATTGTGTAGGTTCTGAATATTTTCTGAAATAATTTCTACAGTTTTGATTAAGCCTAATAAGTTTGTTGCCAACTTTGAAATGACTTATTGAGAAGTTTCAATATGCCATATTAACTGCTCTAGTAATAGACGTAATAGAGTTGTGCCAGCTTCGAAATGGCCCAGTAAATCAGGAGCGCTTGTAAGTTGTTTTTCATATCATTCTTGCCCAAAATTTCTCGAAACTGGTCACCTCTGTATAACCATCTTGTACAACAGCCCATTTTATTATAGTAAATCTATGTTATAAAAAAAAAAAAATATTAATTGTATTCAATGAATAGTTGGCAACTTATAATAAAACTTTCGGAATTAATAATAACAAAATGCAAAATAAAGCTATGGATATTTTAATCTACTTGAAAAAAAAATACTCACAATCAGTTCATTTGAAAAAAAAAAATGGTAAGTTAAATAGAAAGACAGTACAGTAGTGGATAGACTGCATTCGTGCATAATCTGCGTGTACTCATTACAACTACAATTCAGGCATTAAACGACTCATAACTCGCAAAATGCGATTTTTACAAGCATTTATGATGAAGGACACACTTTTCTGTGAGTGTGTTTAATAGATTTACTTCTGGAATCTTGTTCTTTTTTTCGGGTTTCGATACTGCTACTGGTCTGAACAATGAAATTAGATTAAAAATGTTGTTACTGTTAAATTATAAATTATTAGGAGGAGAAGGGGAGGGAAAGATATTGCTATTTATAATTAGAAATATTTTCTTATTTTATTTATTTTCCCATTTTATATAGATTTAAATTTTATATTTAGCAATTCCTTTTTACTTGGTCTAAATTTATAATTCAATTATCTTTCCTTATTCTAGTTAATTATCTCTAGGTACTATTTGTTTTGATTTATAATAATCTCAAAGCTTTATTATAAGCTTGTTTATCTACAACTTGTAATGTGACAGAAGTGCTCCTAGGCTGTGATAGTTTTCTTTTTCGTTACTCGGAGATATTAAACAGTTTCTGATTTAAACAATACATCTTTATGACAATTACTATTATTGTTAATGCTGCTGCGTAATATAAATTAATCAGAAAAATAAAAATATTGAACAAAATAATAATATTATTGTTTGAACAATTCGTATACGTGCATAGATTATTTCTATACAATAATAATGCGTAGATCTAGCTTCAATGTTATTGTCTTAATAATATCGTTTAAGAATCTCTATTCTATTAAAACTATATATTCTTAAGTACAAATACGCCATTTTGTACCACTGTGCGCCATATCCAAAAGAAAATGTGAAAAATATGTGTGACACAACAGCGGACCAAAAATAGAACCTAATGGCACGTCGCAAAATAATTCCTTTACAAATCTTTATTTATTTAGGAAGAATTAGTGAAATTTAAGGCTTTAATGAAACTAAATTTTGTTTTTACGACGTTTCAACCCTTTTAAGTGATATTCTTTTATTTAATTATTTGAAATGAAAAAATAGTTTTTATTTTTGTCAATAATATTTAAATTGAGAGATATACAAGGCTGAATAAAAGTTATGTGAAATGATTTAAAATAAATGTGAGTATATTTTAGCTAAATTTTCTGTGTCTGTTCTAAAGTTAACGCTGTTTTTTTCTTTTTTAATGTAGATCATTTCTAAAATATCGCGTGTATGATAGTTTTTTTTTCTTTAGTTAGAATTTTTGTTTTTTCAAAATTAAATTTATGATTGTATTCAATTTCGTGTTTTTTTAAAGCTGTTACATTAGAGGACGACTTATGATTTTGGATTCTATGTTTTATGTATTGCTTTGTCCTATGTACATACCCTTACAACTACTACAAGGAATTGAACAAATCAAATGGCAATTTTTTTCAAATTGAGTTTTTGCTTTGAGTTTAGTAACTGTTGTTATTTACTCAAAACTTTAATTTTAATATGTGTAAATTTGTTGACAATGTTTTTCATAAAAAAACTAAAATATGTTAAACAAAATATAACGAAATTAGAATTATATAAAAAACACATAAGTGTAGTAATGTAAATATTAACTATATACAATTAAAATATAATGATTCAATTACAATTTCGTTTATAGGGAATAAACAAATAATTAACTAAAAAAATATCACTTGAAAAATTTTAAAAAAATTTAGTTTCATTAAAGCCATAAATTCCACTAATTCTTCCTAAATATATATATTATTGGCTAAAAAACAAACAAACAAAAATTTACAAATCTTTATCCAGTAATTATTGTAATGAAGGAAACGCTAATCATTTTAGTTACTACACTATCAAAAAAAGTATTACTACACCAAAATATCTATGTATAATATACCATTAAGTTTAGTTTGCTATATCACTTATCTTCGTACGGAGAAAGGTCATAAAAATATCCATCGAAACGCATTTATCCCCGATTTATTTCATCGGAAAAGACGCGTCGAAAATCGTCATACTTAACCGCTGTTATCTTATCGAATCCACTGCATTTAGTTACAAATACATGCATGCATAAGTGGAGTGTATTTAATAGTACACTTGCCTGGAAAATGTTCTAAAGCATTATTCATTGAGAAAAAATTAGAACGCAGGATTTGTCACCGCGTGTTATATTTATCGTAGATATTGTTATTAAAATCAAATACGCAGTAACAATAGTGTATATTTGATGTAAGATTAATGTAAAATGGCGTGAATGCAAATATATGCAATTACAAGGTTCTTGAAGGCTTCCCCATGCTAAGAAATTTAAGAAGTCGTACTTTAGATTTGGCTCTACGTATAAGAAACACTATTTGTTTGAATGTCGTTTAATTAATGACTTTCATATAGAACTACTAAAAGTATCTAATCGATTATTAGATTAAAATTCACTAAGTTTTATCGTTTGTTATTTTTGCAATTTTTTGCTATAAAAGATTAAGAAAAGATATAAAGAGAGAAGATAGTTTAGTTTATCTCTAAACCTCTAAACTTGAACGTAACATTACAAAAAATCTTAATATTTTACGGTTAATTCAATACATAAAATATATTTTGTCAGCAATTTCATACAACTCATTCTAAAAAGAAAAAGAATAATACGGGCGCCAATATGGACCCCAGTGCGATGTCAAACTGAACGGAAATTTCAGACGAGGTAATGCTATTTATGTGCACTACCTGTTGTCGATTTTTGAGATATGATTCAAAATAATTTAAAGAAAGCTGGTCAAAATTATAAGATTTCAATTTATTGAGCAATATATCGCGACCAACGCAATCGAAAGCTTTGCTAACATCACAAAATATTGCGGCGTAATATAGGCCAGTGTAGAAGCAGTCTAATGTAAAATGTACCGCCGATGTTGTGGACTTTCTTCCACGAAAACCGAACTGTTCGCTACTGAATAATGAATTTGTTTCGAAGAAGGCAACTAGTACGCTCTTTCTTATTTTTTCAAATATTTTAGATATAATCGGAAGTAAAGAGATTGAACTATAGTTAGCTGGACCTTCTATATCACCATTTGTATGCAAAGGAATTACTGTAACGTACTTACATAAGTTCGTCCGGAAAAGTATCAGACCATGAACATAGATTTTGTAATTTTATAAGTGGTATAATTATAATATAATATTTATACTAGGTCCATAAACATCTTCGGTATTGGAAAGCTGCAATGACTCAATAACTTCTCGCACATCATTATAAGAGACTAAAGTTAATCGGTTGTTGCCGCGTGGCACACCAAAGATGCCCTGACCAGATAGGGTAATCGTGTGATATATTAGAGGCTACTAGTGCTGTTGATATCCGATAAAATTGACATCCGGTTATCCGGATCTGAAATTTTCCGGATGTCCGGATCCTAAGGTCCGGATCTACTACTCCGGTTCTCGTATCCGGACCCACTATCCGGTTTTGGAATACTAATCCACTACCCAGTTCTCAGATCCGAATCTACTATTCGGTTCTCAGATCCGGACCCACTGTCCAGTTTTCCGATTCGGATTCACTATCCAGTTCTCAGATCCGGATCTACTACCGGTTCTCAGATCCGAATCCAGTAACCAATTTTCGGATCCGGATTCACTATCCGGTTCTCAGATCCGGATCCACTATCTAGTTCTTGGGTTTGAATCTGAAAAAGATATAAATTATCAACCAACTCATCATTATTAGTGACAAAAATACTCCAAACTGTGGTACTGGTAATGCTGCAAACTTCTCCTAGACCCCTTACCACAAACTGCACTAAACTGGACGTACGTTTCGATAGCAAAGCTATCATCATCAGCAAATACACTGAACTGATACTACAACAACCCGAAGCTTTACCCAGCAACAAACAAACAAATGATGATCGGGTTTGGCGATCGCGTTCGAACTTATGAAAAAGAACGCCTGTAACACGTTCAGCTGTCATCAAAAACAGAAAGGCCGCAGACCGCAACTAACGTAGTTGTTAGAGAAAACATTGCTATTGAATTATAAGAATCACTTTCTATCACAACTTCAGCACTAAACCATGGTATAAGTCGTCGTTCTGTAGGAAAAATATTGAAGAGACAAAAGTTCCATCGGTATAAAATACACCTGCTTCAAGAACTGTCAGATGACGGTTTTGAACGACGCCTGGAGTTTTGCGAAAGAATGATGGAAATTTGTAATGCAGACGAAGATTTTGCAACTAATATGGTATTTTCTGACGAAGCAACTTTCTGTTTAAATGGAACAGTCAATCGCCATAATTCCAGGTACTGGTCCAATGAGAATCCTCACTGGAACCATGAAGTTCATACTCAACATCCTCAAAAGTTGAATGACTGGATGGGAATTGAGAATTGTTGAAAATAGGCTTATAGGCCCATCTTTTATAGAAGGAAACTTAAGTGGGGAAAACTATTTGGATCTACTGAGAAACCACATTATTCCTGCACTTCAATACAATGGGGAGTTGCCTCAAAGTTTTTGGTTTCAGCAGGATGGAGCGCCTCCCCACTATGATAGGCGGGTTAGAAACTTTTTGGGTGCTACTTTCCCAAATCGATGGATTGGATGTAAAGGATTCATAGACTGGCCTGCAGATTCTCCAGACCTTAGTCGATTAGACTTTTATCTTTGGGGTTTTCTCAAATTTCGTGTTTACGTTAGGCGACCAACTACTTTGCAGGAGTTGAGGCAAAGAATAGTCGACGAATATGATTTCATCCGTAGAGAAATTTTGGAAAAGGTAACTCAGAATTTCGTTAGAGACTTGCATATTGTCAGGAAGTAATTCGGCGAGCATTTGAACATTTTAAATGAGTTCGTTTATAATATCGCCAAAACAGTTATTACAATCTGCAAAAATATACAGAGTGTTCCATTTAAATAAAAAAAAAATAAAGGACTCCGGTTGAACTGGTAGTACAGTCACAACAACAAAGCCGAAATTAGATGTGTTATATTTCGTGACACTCATTTGCAAAGTTTCATCAACACCATCCTCTCTGTTTTAAAGTTATTTGCTTGGTTCCATACTTTATCCCAACCCTGTAAAGTTGATCTACTTACTGTTATTGCGTTTATATTTAGTGTGTTTTACATCATTATTGACTGTTGCTTTTGGCCCAGTTGCCCTATAATTGGATTTCATGTTCTGATGAACAAATGTACTATTATATTTTTATTATTATTTTTGAGCCTGGAACATTTTCAGTTTTTAGAATTGCTAGGTTCTCTATCAATTTACAATCAATTTGATCTACAGCCTTTAGGTGAAAATGGTTTAAATATAAATAGAAATGAGTTGTATCCACCAACAAAAGTGATGGTGAGATTAAGGTTACATTAATCTTTGAATATGTGTAAATTACAGTGAGTGAAAACTCTGCCTTTGAGGTTCAACAGAACTAATTCTCTATAACACATAATATAGAAAATTATAGGAACTCGGTCAGTCAGGCATTATTGTGTAAACTTTAAAGTGCATAATTCAACAACCATCCAATCTGTTACATTCATCCTGTTACTGCGTTCACGAAATTGCCGCCTTCAGTTTTTATTAGATGTTATTATATATGAAAGCTAATAAAAAAGTTGATTGAAAATAATCCGGACGATAATTACATTTTATGGAAGTACCTACATATGCATATACGTATCTATGTGAAGCGGATTATGAGTAACACAAAACGTTAAGTAAGTGAACGGTACAGCCATATTAAATTATAGTAATTCCAGGTGCAGGTGTTCCAATTCAAAAATGCAGCACGCCATTATTGTATTGCACAAAAAGAATGCTTGGTATCCTGTGTTAGAATAATGATCGATCTATGCAGAATGGATTTATTTAAATTTCTATTCGGAGAATTTCCTATGAATGAGTATGTCATCATGAGGAATTTAATTAGACAGATGCTTCTTTTTGTTTAAATAAAATGTTTTTTTTTTTAAAATTAATTAGTGCAAAATTAGAAACACCAATTTATAGATATAGATATTCATGTAAAAATTTATTTGCAATACTAATAAAATATTTTGTAACAACAAACTAATTCATTCTAGGATTATTTTGACTGTATTTTCATTTTTTCAGCTTATACTTCGTTTCATCAACATCGTACAGTGCTGACTATCAAAAACTGATAGTTGAACTTAAGAAGGCACCCCTTTTGAGGATGCTGAATGATATCATAGTTCAAAAATTCAAGCTCGATAGAAAATATCGTGTTATAGTAGGTACCAGACAAGAAGGATTGGGAGTCAGGCATTCCTGTAAGAGAGAATTCGAATTGGTATACAGACCAGATCTAAAACGAACTACGGTATCGGAGCTGGAATATGCGCAAAGAAGCCTAAAAAGGCTCTTTCGGTAAAGTTCAGTAAAGACACAACGGTGTTTCAGGCTGAGGTTGCTGCAATTGTGCCAGAGATATAAAAGCGAGTTAAAAGCGTCGGCCATCTTTTCTGACAGTCAGTCCACTCTTAAAGCGATTAGTTCCGTAAGTGTGGACTCTAAGCTGATTTTGGACTGTGTAAGTGCCCTAAATGAGGTGAAGTACCCAAAGAAAATTAACATTGCCCTGGGTTTCTAACTAATCTGCGAGGTGCGTCAAGGTCATTCGTTGGAGCTGGCCTTCTTTTGGCATTACCAAATCAAAAATTAAAAAATCCATCAATGAGTGGATACGTAATGAGCCCAGATAGTGGTGACAAAAGTTACCAGGATAGGCAAAAGGGTATAACGCCTTATCACAAACCTCACTACACCAGACGCACGTTTCAGTAGCAAGGTAATTTTCAATGTTATGAAAATTGTCTTTCGGCACTTGCCACTGCAAAAGAAACAGTCAGAAACAGCCAAAGTGTTGTTACCTCTTCGGGAACAACAGAACTTATTGGTGGGTATGAAATATGACATGCTCTTGCTATTCGAGATTTCAAAACCTAATGTGGTACCTCTTTTGGTAGCCGTTTATTTTTCCAGGGTTATCCAGATTCTTTGGCATATTGTTTATTAAATTCCACAGGTATTAATAACTACATTAATAGAACTGTTGCCACAAGCAATTTTATAATAGTATATATAACTCATAGAATACCTCGCTGGCACTCCAGACATGATTTATGTAAACCTATTGAAGAATTTTCCGCCGCTATTGCGGGATACAAACAAATACAAACCAACGCAATGCAACTGCTGTTACACTTCCTATGCCGCTGCTTTTGTCTTGTGCGTCATCACATCGCGGCGGGGAATATAAACGAAAAATAATGTCACTTTTAATTAAATCTCATTCTTTACTGTCCGTGATCTAATCCAATTGCGATATCGAGATCCTGATAGTTGTTAGGCTTTTAATGACAATATCTGAGTCCCATTTTACCGCCAAAGACAAATACATACTTATTTACATAAAGAAAGGTAATTGTGCACCTTTGACGGAAGTTAACGCTCGTATGACTAATAAAATTGTGCGTTCTTACGCAGTTAGATATCTGTAGATATTAACGTTCGGTCGTTAGCGGATAAAATGACTTTATTTCTTAGTTTATTGAAAGGCAGTTCCTTTTTCGTTGAGTCAACGTTAATTGAGTCGATATTGAAGAGAAAGAAATCTATACTTGAGACTTATTTTATTGCATTTAAATTAGTATTTCAGTTGTATGGAACGTTGGATACACTACAAGGCGAAAAGTGTATTAGATTGCTAGATGTTTATAGGGGATCTGGGTAAAGCGATGCAATAGCTCAAGGATGTATACATATGTATAAAAAATATAAAGGGTATTAATTTTATCTTTTTGACGACAGTAAAGTTAATTTATTAATTAAAACTATCTACTACGATAAAACATATAAAACTGATTCATAATGTAAGAAAATATGTCTTCCGGCTTCAAGGCGGATGGTTATACAATAGTTGTACAGCAAGGGAAAAAAGTAACCGCGGTGCTTGCTAGTAAAGAAAAAGATGACAGGAGCATATTTTTTACCGGATGTATTGTAAATATTCGGCTCTACTGAATAAAAGAAATGAAAGAATTAAGAATATATTTTTTCGGCTAGCGGCAATAGTGTTTGTTTGCGCTTTTAAAACTATAACGTAGAAAGATATAAAAATGCAACCGCCTAAAAGGGTAACATATTGCTGTGGACTGGCACCCCGGGTTTCGGAAATTTAAATGTGTATTTTTGTTTATTCCAAATCAGCCTTGTCAAAACAATGATAGAGTTTTCACCATTCTTATAATTGTTTGTATCATTTTATTTGGTCAGTTGTGTATAGTTAATTTCATTTATTTGTATATTTTGCGTACTCCTGTATATAGTTTATTTGCTAGTTTTTTCTTTGCGATGCGTTGCGGTCATTCGCACGCAGATTGTTAATTTTATATATATGAGAATGTTTACCTTAGAGGCCCACGGAGTTATCAGATAGACGAGCCCGTGTTTAGTCGTGTTTTGTTGTTTTTGGTTACCGTTTCTGGTAATCCTTTTTCAGTTTAAGATGTAGTTCGTAAGTTTGAATTTAAAATCGTCTATCTTGTAATTCTTTTGTTAAATTGTATTAGATAGGTGTGCACATACATGTAAGGCTTTTTAATAATATTCGTTTTAGAAGTAATCGCGTTTAGAGTTTAAATTTTCCGTTTTTTTTTTTGTAGTCATAATTAATTTTATTTTATCACCTCGGGGTAGGTGAAGTGAAGCTGTGAGCTTGTTTTATATTTTATTTTTATATTTGCTTGTTTCTCTACGTCATTTGAATTAAATTTTAGTTTGTCTTTGAATTTTTTGAAACCACGTGGATTTTTTGTGTTTAAGAAAGTCTCTTCTAGAACGAATTCACCATTTGTTTGCCTAAAGGATTTGCATTGTCCCTTTAAATTGTACAATCTTATGCAGGTTTGTTTTTTGCCAGAATCTTATATTCAAGTTTTCATTTTCCCTGTTTGTTTGGTATGTATATGTTTTTTTTTTTTTACAATAAATCTAATGATTGTAAATATCATTTTAAAAATCACAAGTTCTTTTATTTTTGAATCTGCCATTTCAGTTTTTGGGGATTTTAAAGAAAGTAAAGTTTGCAAACGCCCACTATTAATTTTTAAAAAATTTGCTCTGAGATTTAAGAATCTCTGGCGCCCTTTAAATTCATTTTTGCTGAGCTAGCTAAATAATTTTGTCATTTTTAATTTCTTTAAACTTATATGCTTGGACATTCAGTTCACAGCAATATGTTTATTTACGACTATTTGGTAGAAGAATTTTTTCATTTGGATTATTAAATATTAAGCTAAATTTCAGACGATTAGCTATATGAAGGAGAGGAAAAGAAAACGAACTTAATAAAATTCTAATTCGTCATAAATTCTTTAATATGCCTAATTTGGCGGTGGTTTAATTCCTTACAAAAACATCTTTAGGCAAGAATTTTTAACACTAAAGATTGTCATAATTGAAATAAAATTAAGTGATTACTTATACATCTTTACTATTAATTTAAATATCTACACCAGAAAAAAAATGTTTGTATTATATTGTACCTACGTGAGCTCTAGTCCAAAAAAGTTTTACACGAATCCGCCGAATTTCTAAAATTCTTTAACGCCTCTAATACAGATAAACTATCAATTATAGTGTAAATTTCCACTCTTGCCTAATCTAAGAGCCGTTTTACACGTACGAGAATTTTTACATAAATCATAACAAAAATTATCTCGAAAATTTTGGTGAAAATTTTGTCGCGACACTTTCAGGTCGTTTTACACTGGAATAAGGTTACTTCCATTTGCACTTCTAAGTTGTAACCTAAATCTAAACAATTATGATGCAAATGTTTAATCATAATCAAATAACAATTTAATTTAACAAATGCGCCTGCTTATAACAACAAATATCGTGAAAATTCCGGTTAAAATTTATTCTTGTGTAAAACCACCTGAAAGTGTCGCAACAAAAATTCTTACAAAAATTGTCACCAAAATTTTCGGTATAAATTTTGTTATAATTTGCGTAAGAATTCTCGTACGTGTAAAACGGCTCTAACGTATTGCCTGATTTATTGCAACTCTTTCTGCCTGAAAATTATCCTTATCTCCTAACTTCAACTTTTGGTTATATGTTTTAATACTCTTGTTGCAAACAATAAAAGCCGCCTCTGTACCACCCTCATCTTTCGACTCGTCTGCAAAAATTTCTAAACCCTAAAATGCCTATAAACTTGTTATAAGTAATATTTTTTTAATTCCGCGGGATGAATTGGGCCTCCTATATTTACTCGTCTTTCTAAATCGCCTGATTCTAATCTAATTTCAGTTATAGTAATTAAACCCTCAAAACCCATTTTATTCGCCTCTGAGAAATTAACAAGGTACAGAGTGTTTTCTGAAAAAAAAAAATATACTTACATGTACAGCTCCTCCCACAAAAAGGTTAAAAATCTGAATCGCGATTTTTATTATATATTCTCAGGTTGAACTATACATACAACTGTGTTTATCGGAGGTAATTTTATTCATGCCAGTAAAAGAGTAGCCCACATATGTAATGTTTACTCGTATTTGATAAATTCATATTTTATGTCCGCTATTCATTTGGTAAATTGTCTATGAAAGTTGTTATGACGACCTTGATTTATTATTATTAGTTTTCAAATAAGGGTATCCATTCAGTTTAAGGCGCGGGAAGTTTGCGGCAAAAACCACAAAGGGAAGCATTTCTGTTTATCTGATATTCGCCTCTTATAACATATGTATCAACATATTTTTCATTGAAACCTCGCATAACTAAAATATATACAATTACGGACAAATGTCATACGCATATTCTTTCATAATAAAATTAATAAAATATTTCAATTAAAATTTTGCGTAACTTTAATTTTTTTTTATTATCTCTCAATACTTCCTTAATAGTTAGCTTTTCATTGCTTTTTTACATCATAATACTGAAAAATAAATTGCAATTAACTCGTGTCTGCGATTGTATAACTCGACGCTAATATTAGATCTCTCTTATACTTTTAATAGTAAAAAAATTAGAACACTGAATAGTTAAAATGAAAGTAGTAGGTGTTGCAGAAATCAAGGCATCCTTATAAAATCTGATGATGCCATCGGTAAATATGGGGACAATTTTCTGTTTCAGTACGATAACTGTCCTGTGCAGAAATCGCAAATTGTGCAAGAATGGATACGTTCTGCAGAAATTTATTTAACAAGTATTGACCTGGCCTCTAAATAGCCCGGACTTAAGTCCTATTGAAAATGTTTGAACTGCATTAAAGCAGAATATATATTTATGCAAATATAAAGACTTCATTCCAGAAAATGCGGATAAACTATGAGAAGCTTCTAGGGTTTAATCGAAAATAATGGGGACTGGAGACATTGGATGCTTCAAGATTGATGAAATGAATTTCTGCAAATGTTATAATTAGATAAAACAATAAAATAAATTTATATTGAGAACATTTTGTTATTACAGTATCACATGTGTATATGTATGATATATTGCTGGCAAAGTATGTCCTTGCTTTTACTATTGAAAACTATATATTTTATTTATATTCAAATTCACTTATTGCTAAATGCTACAATTAAAAAATTACGAAAATGAAAGAAAGAAACCTGTTTATCCACTATACTCCATATTGGCCGTATATATGCGAAATAAGGCATTCTAATAAATCAATAAGAACATTTAGAAACCGAAAATCTATTTTACCAAGGAATACATAAAAATATTTCAACGCGTGCTTGTTTATGTTTTAATAACAAACACTAAATTATAAACACAAGAAATTCTGTGCCGGATAAATACACAACGAATTATACATAACATCTGTATACACCGATAAGCTGCAGTCGTAGTAAAAGCTATAGTCCATCCTAAATGCGCTCGCCACATATATTTTCGCGTGGGTCGTTAACTTTTTTTTTGGTAGGAGCTGTACTGCAGCGATTTAGTCTTTTTGGCTTTCATTAGATTCTTGTTTGTTGTTTTTATTATTTTTTTTATTCAACTGTATTTGTATTATGAAGCCAATACACTTTATTATTATTATTATATACGGAGTCATTTCTCTGACAGTATTATAAATAGCAGTGGTCCTAGCATCTATGCCTGAGGAATTCCGTATCAACTCAACTAAACTCATATTCTACGATTGCAACATTACGAGATTGAAACTGTTTCTTCAACGTAAGATACCCATATCTAAAAAAGTATTATTTACTATCCGAGTAAATGAATGGAAATTTACTGACACTCCACTAGAGATACAACTGCTCTCATTTTATTTAATTGAGTATGAAGGAAAGATTATAAACTCAACTCACTTTACGTGACCGTCAATTAGTATCAAACCAATGTACGGATTATAATAAATTTAATGTACAATTAATCGAAATTATGCACTTTATATGCGTCCGTTTTGATCGTATCGAACAATAGATTTACAACCGTTCTGCTCTGCGAATTATTTATTGTTTAACGTAATAGCGTCGCTGTGCTGTAATGATTATAAAATGGCATAAACTAATATATACATAACTGTTACGACAAATCGTAACAGAAGAAAAAAAAACTAATGCATACGAATTACCATATTAATATACATATATCAATTATACATATAAATAATGTAGTTTCCTGTTAGTAACTTGCTTTACTGTGTGAAGTGTGAAACCTTTATATTCTCTATTTATATTGAACGATTTTATCACTCCAATATTTATAAACTTTATTTCACATTTCCTTTAATAATGAAGGTTTTATTTAATTAAGTTCACCTACTCGAGCGATTTTCAAGCCCAATTATTTATTATATTTTATATAGAATTGCAGAAAAACTCGTACAATAAAATTTATATCCATGCACCTTGCTCATTTATAATTAGTTAGTGCACATGTTCTTTGTGACATTTAATGAAATGCGTAGATATGGATTTTATTAATCATTCCTCCATTTGCGTACTTTCATATTTGTCACATTACGAAAATGGAATTTCGCTAATGATTTGCCAGATAGGTAGTTCGATATTTTATAGAATATGTGTACATAAAGGGCACATACATTGATATATATATGTAAGAAAACATGTGCGTATATAGGAAATGGTGCGGTGGCGAGTGTTAAAGAAATTAGAAATAACTGTACAAAGAAACTGAAAATGACGCCTGAAAAGCCGTTTGTCAACGTCTTGGTGTGCGTAATTCTGTATGACCTTCGGTGGAATACTGAATTCGCAACTTGTTCTTCTGTGAGCGTCATACAAAGACAGTTCATCATATATGTCGAGTGATATAATGAGTAAAATTGGATTAATGATGTTTTGCAGGGATTAAATATGTGAGTTCCCGTCAACTAAAGTAAATTTCGTTATTTTGAAGCCAGATATACAGAATGGTCACACATTTTCCATCGTAGCTATACTAAAGCGGCGAAAACACAATCTTCCAGAAACATTTTACCATTTTTATTTTTAAATACACAGTCAAAAAATTTGCTAATTTAACTACAATTTAACAAAATACTTATAATAACTTAATTACAGTTAATATTAACACATTCTTTTAGTAATATTAGCAAACCGGTTTTTTGTTAACCATCTAAAATCGTATTTTACTCATAATCTAGTTAATGTAACAATTTATGTTGTTGAATTAACAAATTTAACTTTAACTAAAATATATATCTTCCGATTACAAACACGGTTATTACATTAACAAATTTAAATGCATTGGTAACTTCATTTCTAGGTAAATTACAAAGAAAAGTATATTCGAATTTACAATTTCTATTTATTATAATTATTTCTTAGAACAGAATTAATAGTTCAATATTTAATCATATGCATTAGTATCAAGGAATCACAAAAAATCACTTCAAGTTGAATACACGCAAAGTGCAGTAATACAACTTGGACAGCATAAACAAAACAAGGAACTAAATTCTAAAAATATCAGTATCATAGGTTCACATAATACATTATAAGTTAATCAAACGGAGTCTAATTTATTATTGTACTTAGGATATAGAAAAGTTGTTAATAGAAAACTATCAATTATTATAAATTTCATAACAATTCATATTTATACCATTTTATACTATTCATTACTATTGCTATCGATAAGTATGTACGTTGCAATTACGTCATCTGTCATGTGCAGGCATTTTTAAGCCGATGCCACCACCAATGCACCAACAACGCCATTATACCTTAGATGTGTTCGGCGTATCTCTAATTCAACGTGATTGAGCCTGATTCAACTATTTAGTTATTTGTGTGATTTCATTGTTTCTTAGTAGATGAGTGATCAGTTGTAATGTAAGTATAAAATATTGTATGAATTACATATATTGTTTGTATATAGGGTAAATGAGAATAGCAAAGCAGTTCTGATTGTCATATTTATCGATTGTAGTGTAGAATTAATTAGTAATTTATATTAATTCCGTCAGACCCGTGACTGTGCGTCGTAGAGAGATTTCCCTGTATAATGAATTAGTAGGAAATAGTAAAAATAAAATAAATGATTAAATACTATTTAAATTAGATGCAATGATATGACAAAATGGTTGTTTATAGCCTATCAAATCTATCCTGAGTTGGTAGGGAAGGATTTTGAGCTGCAGGATTCGGAAGGAGCGGCAATAACTACTGATTTTTTACCTACATTTTTAAATATCTCCAGGAAAGGGGTAATAATAGCCGTCGTAAAGAAGAATGGTTCGTAATGAGTCGTTTTTATAAAACATTATATTAATATTGATTGTTTTAGAGAATTATTTCGACTTAAAAATGCTCCTGCAAATGATAGCCCATTATCAACATTTTCACAGACATACACTCATCCAGAGACTTGCAGTACTGAAACTGTAATCAGTGTAAGACCATCAAGCGAAGTCGGTCGCTCCAGTTTTTCATCTACCTATCCCCACCTAGTCGCCGAAGAGCCAAAAACGGGCATTAGTTTATAAAAATTGATTTGTCAATTTCTCATTAATGTTAAATTAATAATGGACATTAGTTAATTTAGAATAATTTATTATAAAATTTAAATTGTGAGTTTTAGAATAGTGATTATCAAATTAATAAAGAAATTTAATTAATTTCACAGCAATTTATTATGAAATTAATAAATAACATTCATTAACTTTACAATAATGTAATGTGATATTAATAAAGAAAATGTGTTAATTTTACAATAATTTATTATATTCATTCTGAAATGATTTTAAATTAACAAAACAAGTTTCATAATTTTACAAAAAATGTTGGTAAGGTATACTAATACAAATTTTAAATTTTACAACGTTTTGGTTATGAACTAGAATTTGAAAAGTAATTTTACTAATTTATTTAATAAGTATAACAAATACATTATTTTATATTTAACTATAGACGCCAGTGTAGATTTTATAAAATATAGGAGTGGACCTGTGGGAACTAAAAGTTGGAGTTGTATTAACATTACTTTTTTTACTGTGTGCTTTATTAAATGTCCCTTACTGATTTAAATCAAAATTGGCGAATTTATAGGCTAATATAGTGGAAGAACAACGGTAACTTTCTTAGCAGCTGAATCACTAGTTTTCGGAGGATAGAGCACCCTATTGGCAATACAATCCTTCGCTATTTACTTTAATATCTCCAAAACTACAAGTCGTATCAAAGAAAAAAGTTAAGGCAAATATTCAACTATTTTACTAGTACTAAAGAATAGTGACATTACTTTTTCTCTCACAATTATTTTTTTACCGAAAACAATATCTCACATGGTCTGAATTTGTGGTAATTATTTACCATCGGTGGTATTAAAAAGATTTCTTATTGAAACCTTATCTGCATACATCTTCACGTACAGGTTACATGATACCATAGTGTTTAATTTTTAACCAGATTAAATATTTGAACAGCTTATATGGCATAAATCTTTGTTTGCTTTACAACTGCAAGAGAAGATAATAGTTGCAGTTCACTGTTTATTGACGACAACTACGTTTCGCGATTTGATTGTTGAACAGTAATCGTTGAAGTCATGGCAAACATCATAGCTATTGTTCTGAATTTGTTACACACAACATTCTCTGCTGCAAATATCGCTGTTATACCTATAGCAAGCAAATACAAGTTATAAGGTGCTTTAAAGCATATCGTTGTAAGAGCTTAAGTTTATAAGTTATAAGTTTAATTTAATAAAGTTATAGAGGCCTTTATCTAGCCCGATGCTCTAAAATTCGTTTGGGTGCTGACTATATTATAATCAGTGTTCAGGGATGCTTTATTCGTTCTCAACTCGTTTCAAAAGAAACTATTGGGTATCCTTGATAGCACTTAAATATAAGTTCTTGGTTCTCTGTTGAAATATGTAATGCCTTCAGTAAGCTAAAAATTGACATTTAAAATGGGCTAATTTATTCTTCAAGTCTCTTTCGATTGCTGCACCTCGTTTTTGCAATTGCTGGTATAGGGATACAAAATTTTGGTGATTATTAACCTATCTAGAAGAATAGAAAATGTTAAAAAAAAAGCTCATTCCGCTTCATATATCATATCTTTTAAAGCCAAATAAATAGAAACTAAGTAGTACACTTGAAATAAAATACCCGAGTTATTCAAACGTAAATATGTAATATTGGAGAATGCAACAACAAAAATGCGTACATCGTGCAATTAAGACCAAATTTAAAATAGATATGGTAGCACTGGCTGTACTAAGTTAGAGTAGAAAGATTCGATGAATGATTAGGACAGCAGCCAAAGGTAAAAATTGAAAAAAAAGCAATCTTCTTCAGAGATACGATATTGGGAATTAAGAAAACGACGAAATAGAAGCCCATAAATGGACGCTAATACAAAAGTTAACATTCAAGCCAACATCGAGAAGCGACCACGTATTGTGGAGGTTAAGCCACAACTATGAATACACCATTCATAGTTTTAGTTTGTAGTTTTTTTATAGCTTTCAATTTTTACCTTTGGCTGTGTGCCCAGTAATTCACCCATGTATGTATGTATGTATGGAAATAAAGGGTGGTGTTACACTGCGACCTAAAAGATCTATTGTGTCCCATATTCTTTGCTTTTACAGCTGGCCTTCCAATCCTATCCTTTTAGAAAGTGTAGGATTCAGAGGCCCCAGTCTAGGTAAGTCTCCCTCTTCGATTTCACATGCTCCCAGTGAAATGCCCTCGAGTTGCACAGTGCTACCGCCAGTTGAAGGAGGTGGATGAGTTTCATCCTGTTTCCCACAAAAATCTGCATTCAGGATCTTTTTTCCAATCCAAGTTTACTCAGTTCCTTTTAGTCTACAATCCTGAAAGTATTCCTGTTAATATGCGAACATTGTTCTTACTCAGGTTGATGCATTCTGTAAACTCTTCTGTTATAATTTCCAGAAGAAATTTTACTTTGCCTCATTCCCTGGAGATTTCTCCGTAACTGGATTTTCTTGGCTCCATTTCCAGTTTAGTTCTTCAGTATTGTACTGCTACTTAACCGCAAGGTGTCAGGCCCTACAAAAGGCATTCCAGCCCCTTTTTTGCGAGTTATCCGTTATTTCGTTCCTTCCACTCCTTGTGACCCGGAACCCACAGGAGGTTACTTTATTTCTTTGCCTAGCTCATTTAGTTCCCTAGCATTCCCAGACCATCTTGGACTGATTTCATATGAGTTCAGCGCCTTGATGGCTGCTTGGCTATCAGACACGATGATAATCTCCTCCTTCCGATAGTTTCTATCCATAATGAACTGAACCACATCTTCAATAGCGTGTATTTTCGCCTGAATATACTTGGGTATTTGCCCACGCTTTCGAAATATGTAGTTCTAGGCCCATAATATTCCGTATTCCAGTTCCTTCTCCGTTTTGGAGCCATCAGTGTACCATTTGATGCATTTCTATTCAATTTCAAGATGTGTTATGATCCCACTCCTCCTGTTACTTAGCTTTATGGGAATTCTTTCACAAAGCTAATTTTTTAACATATCTTCCCGGGCATATCCCAGTTTGATCACCGTCAGGAGATTGAGGCCTATGCCTAATCATTCCTTCCTTGACCATTCTTAGTGTGGTTCTTTTCGCCACACCCTCTAGTAATTTACCCAACCTTTAGTTCAAATTTACAATGAACACAGTTAGAAACTATGTAAAATATCTGCAGTTAACAATTCTTTCAAATATTTCCAAATATCAATAAGAAAATTGACTTACTTTAATTTCCGGGTTTTATTTGGATGAAAAAGTACCTACCAAAGCTATTTGAAGCCGTTATTTAGGTTTAAGCAATGATAAAGCTACACTAATAACAGTAATACAATTAATAACCGACTAAAGAAACCTAAACATATATTTATTCTTGGTTTTGTTGATATTATTATGCTATAAAAAGAGTGTTGCAAGTTTCAAAGTCTGTGACTCCAGCGAAAAGAACAAATTCTATACAAAATGTAGACATTAGGCATGGGCAAATAAACTTATTTGAATGGCAGAAATATTAGTGCATACGAAAAGGGCAAAAATTTAAGAACTATTTCCTTGTACTTACGGAGTCACTAAGACCGTTTATTCTATGTATCAATAACATGAATAGAAAAATTCATTGCAATTCACATTCTTTCTATTTTTTTTTTTTTGAAACAAAACTCATAACTACAATTCAATTCTTATTTAGTATCAACTTGCCTTTGTAAAGTAGCACGACCTTGACCAAACCCAAAAGCTAAATTAGCTGACGAATGCATTTGAAATTCATCTGAAAATATACATCATTTAAACAAATTAATCTTAACTTACATCAGATATACCAGAACTCGATCATTATATTAAATAGAAGGTGCACACAATTTTATTTATGTATTACTTTGGCTCAATGGAAATTTTATAAATTTATTACGGTCCTGCGATGCAGTATATCCGGCTAATGTGAAGTTATCGCCAACTTTCGTTCTCGAAATAGAACTGCAACTTTTGATTTTTACAACGACCCATGCCAGAGATATCGCAGGTGTTTTTGTACGTTGTCCTGCTAGTGACAGGAACACACGGCTGCTCACATAGACATGACGGGCGATATTATATAGAGATAGAGGACGTATCGTTATTTGACGCTCTACCTAAAATTCAGCCAATTTGACCGAGATCCAATTCTACCTAACGTTTAAACGAACACGAAAGGGGATTAATTAAGAAGAATTGCTTGTGAGAAGCGTACAAACTCTTATTATATAAGACTTCATATTTCAGCACGTGGCTTTATCGTACATTTGTGTTAAAAATAGTATTAGTCTGCCAATAAATCAAACAATTGTAAGTTTTGAATTTAAATGGAAAAGCATTTATAAGAACGCCTATGAATTTGAATTCGCTACGAAGATGATTGACAACTTTGTTATTCAGTGACGAATCTTCAGTTTAAAAAAGCACTCCAACAAAAAGATTCTGGTTAAATATAAAAATTATTGTGAAAGTAACAAAATGCGAATGTTAAAATAAATATGTGGATTCGACAATATTTCTAGCATTGTTCTAACATCAAGATAATTTTATTTTAAACATTTAATATTGTTAGAGCAATAAGTATTCGGGTAAAATAAACAACTATTTCGTGTTAAATTAACCAAAAGAATTCATTAAAATTAAAGCAGAAGTTGCTAGGTTAAATGTTAAAGGTCATGTTTATGTCAAAAAGATTTTGCTGTGTTAGACAAGAAAATTATGTTGAACCAAAACAGAATTGCTTTTTAGTTAATATTTTATTGGTGCAACAAGCTATTGGACATTTTTTGATTTGCTGTACAACGGAAAATGTTCAAGTGTGTGTTGTACATTTATGATCTCATTCACAACATGAAATGTAAAATACCTGTAAAGGAGGAATATACTTAAAACCCTAAAAAAATAGCAGTTCCAGTGACATCACTGCCATTGCCCACCACCAATCGCTGCTTTAGTGGTCGCAATTCCTATTGAATGTTTGATTGGTAAATGCACTAGATTAATATGTTATAACTCTGACTGTTGATTGCTTCATGATCCTTATGTGTCACTACTGGTGTAAAATGGAAGGAACGCCATCTTCATTGCGATTTCTGAAAATACATACCTACCTATATGTAACGTATTTGCTACTACACTATATGGAAGGAAACTGTTATACACGTGAACCCATTGGCTTTGTGAAATTAATAACACGATATGGTTGCCTTTATTATACGGTATTCTTGCAAGATCAACTAAAATTTTGGTTAACGCGACAAATATTACAGAACATATAATATAGTTATATCAATAGAACGAGTTTTGTCAAAGTAATTAAAAATGTGTTACAAAATATACTACTGTGAAGTGTTCTTTCAACAATTTCGATGTACCTAAATTAACAAAATATTTTTAATTCGTTCAAACAAAATATACTGTTGGTGATCCCTCTAACAAACAAACAACTATTGAACTAACAAAATATTGTCAACATTTTTTTTTTAGTTATTTTAACCTTATATTTTGTTCATTTTTATTAAAAATGGTGTTAATGCAATTTTTCCAACAAAGTGATGTTGGTTGACGGAATGCATTTCTTCTCTTGGTGTACGACAACAAACATTTCAAAATTTGGTTTGTTAGTAAATGATTATCTAAAAGTATTTCAATAGGGATTAAAATTTTCAATTAAAAAGTCGGCACACATGTATTAGTCACCAAATAGTGATGTGACCGGTCAAAGAAACTTTCCTAACTTATGTAAAATATTCTCGCCTTGGCCTTGCCAGCTCATGCATTTCTATTCATGTAGAGTTTAGTAATCTTTACGACTTTGTTTTGGCATAGAAAAGAATCAAAAGTGGAAGGAACACAAATAGAATTTATTTGTTCTTTTATTTTATTTCAAATATTTTAGCCTTTAGCAAATATATCAATATGGTTGTTAGTATATCAGTTGTTTCTATTGTCAAACTCGTTAAACACCCTTGCACTAAGGCATATCCAGTCGCTGCAATTGCCAATAATGAAATTCGAAAAGTTGCCAATGCTATATGCTTTTTGTCTAAAAAATTGACACACTCAGGCAGCGTCATTAAAAAGCAGTAAAAAGACGTGAGTAATTTTGTCAGAATTCACTTTGACACATTTGACATCTAGTTATGTAAGTGTAATTTCTGATGGTTTCCTATATTTTGTCTCATGTTTTCCACTTCTGCCCATTATCTCAGAAGGCAGAACTAAGGATCTACCTAAGAGTAGTCAACTTGAATTTGAAAGATATTGAAGTAGGCTTTCTGCTCAGGAGAGTTGAGAATATATACACTGCAGGTTGTAATAGAATGATAAAGACTGCTTACCCCATCCTTTGATCAAATAGCAAAAGACCTGCACGGATTAATACAGGCTGCCAAGATATTGGAATGACTGATATGATTTGATGAATAAAAGAAATTGGAGATTAAACAGAAAATGCCAAAAACCTGCAGTGTTTCCGACAACTCTATGTCAAGCGGCTTCCGTATTAAAAAAAACGTTGCTTAGAAACCCAAGAATCTTTAACAAGTCTGCTATTAGCAGAAATACATTAATTTGTTATTTTTTTACTGTAAAAAGCTTGCAAACTTTCCAAGAATGTTTGTTGTTTAACTCTGAGACGAACTACCTGATCAAGACTACATTTTCCAGAGTTGTTTAAGTTTTGGTATTGAGTCTTCATCATTCTAGATTTTGCAACTTTCTACTTTAGAAATGATGTAATAACATAAAAATTAGTCCTTCCAGAGTTGTTTAAGTTTTGGTAAGATGAAGATAGTATGTTGATGGTATTGAGTTTTGATCATTCTAGATTTTGCAACTTTCTACTTTGGAAATGATGTAATAACATAAAAATTAGTCCTCGATAGGTTATATCACAGATTATCCAGATAGTTCACTTGTAGTCGGCACCTTTGATGTTCGTGGCACAAACGGTACTTCGCGCAGACTATCACGCGCATTTCGACAGGCCCGCATTAATAGAAATGTCAGGAACGGATCTAATATACATAATTGAACAAAATTAAAGTCTAATGTGTCTTTCATTTTGTTTATGTTATGAATTTAATGTTGGCAATATATCATTACAGAACTATAGGGAAGTAATTTTTAAGAAAATATAAACAAGCATAATCTAGAAAAGATTGTAAGATTGCCTTCGATATTAATTTATCCAAGATTAATAAAAACTAAGTGTAAGAAAATTATAAACGTTTATTCGTATGTGTAAAGTGGTGTAACAATAAGGCGAATGCTATTACATATAAAAAAATATATCAAATAAGAAATTGTAACGTAGCAAAATCAAAACAAAAAAAGTATCGTCATTATTTTATCGTTTTAGCATTTAGCTTATAAAAATAAGCAATTGAAGTTTTGAAACATTTACTAGTTAGTGGGTTAAGAAATAAAAAATAAAATGAAATAAATATGAATATATTTCCAATTTTCAACGTTTTCAAGGTTGCTGTGGTAAAGGTTGACCTATTTCTTGTTCGCTTATGGGGATCTCCTGAGGTGCATTCATAGTGATCTCAGAATGTTCTTCTACAAAGAAAAGATCCATATATGTACAATTTTTAATTAGTTAATATTAATAATTAGAATTGTTAAGTCGATTCACTTAAGAATTCTCTTTTCAGATATATTCATAATTGAACCTGCGTTATATTGTTGCTGCACATATAACTTATGTATATAAATAAAGGTTTACAGTTTTCATACAACGTAGTTAATCAAAATAATGTCATTGTTATATTTAATATTCCAAGGTGCAAACATCTTTACATGTAAACCTTATTAGTGTATTTTTAAAAACGGTTCACTGCTTAAATTTTCTACGTTATGTATGAAAGACATATGTACTTACTTTCAAAAATGTTTGTGGGAACTGCATTTTTCTTTAACGGACTCTTTGCTAGACTTGCGAACATACTATCTTCAAAATGTTCCGCACAAACCCTAAAAGATCGGTACAGATGTTCTAGTGAAATTGTTTCTAAATCCCCACGACCAATATTCTTCACCCACAATGCACATCTTAAAAAATATACATAAAATACATATTAAAAATATATATATATATATATATATATATATATATATATATATATATATATATATATATACTTATTTGTAATGTAATCTACATATGAAAACTTAATAGCTTACCTTTCTGGTTCTATTGGAAACCTGAAGAAACATTGCCGGAATTTTAAAGCTATATTTATTGCGATAATCAGGAACACAATACCACATTATCACACATTGTATAAAAATCACTAAACAGCTAAAGTTGAAGTGGTTCAATCAACACAATAATGAAAATTAATACAATAATCTCTGCTACAACGCGTATATCAATGACAACTGCTTGCTGCTTTATAACCTATAAACGAAAATTTATGAGCAAGATATAAACAAAGCTGGAGTGAGTGCGCATACGCAAGCATGGGTGCGCACTGCAAACCAGAAACAGTGACTACCACGCACACGTTAAAAAAAAGCAAAATCCGACCAAGAAATATTATACAAGTGAACTATCTGGATAATCTGTGGTTATATTTTCCAGAAAATGGAGTCCGTAGATGTTTATATGTAGATTTAGTAGCCCTCTTGTAAAATACATCTGAGTTTCGCGAATAGTCTCGCGTAGTTAACGGAAACAGATTGCTTGGGAAAGTTATTCGAAGTCAGCTGATCCGTAAACAAAGGGCTGCTGTGTATGTGTCAGCTAGTCGACTGCGGATACAAATACACGTATTGTAGAGGCAATAAGTAAGTCTCTATGTAATCGTAAATGCATATACACACTTACTTAGTGCGCTATGTACACATACATGCACGCAACACATATGCATAATATTCCTGCAGTGGGAACACAGAGGAGCGGTAAATATAAATAGAGCGAAGGTCGCTGGTTGACATTGAGTGTCTTACCCTACTGTTGCGGCTCTATTTCCGGACACAACTGGCTCTCTATAATACCTCTCTGCATGCACCGCATTACATTATGTGCGCTAAGTATATGTACGACACAGGCCGTACTTATTTACCACATAGATGCAAGTGCGCGCTGAAACACAAATACAAAACAGCATCATCGGATTCTGTGTTACTGGGACTAATTGGCGCGGCACATAAGCGAGAGTCACTTTGACTTCTCGCCGATTCACTCGCAGGAATGCGTGTACTCCTAAACGGGTTGGCCGTTTATCTTGGGAGAGATAGGTTGAACGGTGTTGTTGTCTTCCGCTAGCGCTTCGCAATGTCGCCGACGGATGAGAAGTTCTATTAATGACTTTTTCTCAGTACCGTTATGTGTGTTCGAGAATGAATAAAAGGTTTAAACTAGTATGCAATTGAATTTGTGTAATTAAGAAGAATTGTACGTTGCTAGAATACGAAATATAGTCTTTAACAACGCGGCGGGAGATGGCATATTCATTTAAAACAAAGTTTATTTTACAATTTCTATAACAGCGAATAAAGTAGTAGGTTCAATAATAAGTAATTACTTAGCAGTAAATGAATAAATATCAATAATAGTAATTATTAATAAAGATATGTCGACATTACACACTTCAGAACAAATTACAACAAATTACATTCTACGCACTGCTGTGTACTGAGGTACTAAAGAAAATGCAAAATAAAAAGTAAAAATGCAAATTTAATTAACTAACTCAGCAGATAAAAATAAAAGGGCGCAAAAGAACAATTAACTCAGGGTCACCCACGCAAATCTAAACTAAAATTCAATCACAAAAAGCAAAAGGTGGGTGAAAGAAATCTGACCCTCCCCAATTACTCCAAAAATTGAAAAGGTTTAATCAAAAACAAAAGAACAGAATTTGGAATGACGTTAATTAACAATCAATAATTTATTAAATTTATTATATAAAAAAAAAATTGTTAATTACAATTATGCAGAAAACAAACCCTGGACTGAGAGTCCTGGCTTAAATCAAAAAACTGCTCGAATTCAAAATTTACAAAAGGGCAATGCTAACTCCTTTGACAAAGCAAAAAGGTAAAATAGTTCAGGAAGATAGTCCCTTTTTATCAATCAATCCACGTGGTTTCAAAATTAACTAAACTGAATTAAACGTGGACAATTCAAGAAAATTTACATAAATGAAAACTAAAAGCAAGCACAAAGCTTCTATTCACCCAACCCGAGGTGATTAATGAGTACTTACAAAACAGCAAAATAAAAAAACGAAAAATTAACTCTTTAAACTAAATATATCTTCCGGAACAAAAATAATAACTGATCTTATACCTAATATGTGTACACAACAATATAATAACAATTATTACATAACGAGTTCCTTGATGGATTAAATAATTTCAAATAAACGAAACAAATATCTAAATCAAATGAAATCACAAAATGGCAGCAATGAATTTAAAATTACATGTACTTACACCGGTATCTTTCAAGGAACTGCCTCACAGGGTTTGACAATCGCATGGATATAAACAGCTGCGTGCGCTACGCCACGCACAAAGATCATAGAAAAAGAATACTTCTAAGAAGTACACGAGCTACATGAGCAAATGCTAACAAACTAAAAAAATGAAACTAATTTAAACAAATTGAAGATTTAAATAAATAAATTAAACAATCCAAAACGTTAACTAAATCTTATACAAAATAAGAATATTGAAAGATCAACTGTTGTATCCATATCACATTCAACCGGTACAGGCACTTTTGCCGGCAGATTTTCCGCAAAGAGTGGCTTTTTGTCAATGGATGCAACACAAAATCGCACAAAACCCTGACTATTTGGCTCAAATATTCTTTACCGACGAGGCTACTTTCTCTAGAAACGCGATTATTAATTTTCATAATAATCATATATGGGCCGAAGAAAATCCGCACGAACTAGTGAATACCCGTCATCAGCATCAATTCTCTGTCAATGTGTGAGCCGGAATTGTTGGAGATCACTTGATAAGTCTACATTTTTTTACCGATGTGGTTAAATGGCGAGGTATGCCGCAATTTTCTTGAAGAGGAACTACCACTACTACTGGAAGAAGTTCCGTTGCAATTAAGATTACAAATGTATTTTATGCATGACGGTGCTCCAGCGCATTTTAGTTTAGTTGCTCGCGAGTTTTTGGACAATACGTATCCAGATCGGTGGATAGGACGGGAAGGTCCACAACCGTGGCCTCCTCGGTCTCCAGACTTAAATTCTTTGGACTTTTTCTCTGGGGTCACCTTAAATCATTAGTTTATATGATTTCCATTGAAAATGTCGATGAACTGAGAAATCGTTAGTTAGTTAGTATAAGTTAATTTTGTTTTACTAATTATTTTGTTAATTTATAATAAAAACATTAATTATGTTAACTTACTATTAAACATTGTACAACTTTAGAACTAAGCGATTTTGGACATATGTTCTTATGAACTTTTATGATCAAAATAACCCCAGGAATCAGCGCTTAAAGTTTGTCACATATATTGAGAATCATCCTGTATTTGAGCTCCAGTGGGGAATGAAGAAAGGTATCAGTACAATGAATATTCTTTGTTGATATGCTAATCGAAGTGGTTAATGTATGTTATTTATAATTGTAATAAATTTTAGTTTTTTTTTTATACAGTAAACTTGTAATTAGGATAGTGAACTTAACTCATTGATGCAATAAACGTGTTTCATTCACCCAAATTGCTGTTGAGTAAGCGTTTGCAGCTTTATTTAGTATTTCATTTGGTTTGCAGTAAAAAAAAGTATTAAAATCAGTAAGATTGATATCAAGCACTGGCGATTACTAGAAAGCATCAAAAGAAAAATGCCCGAAAAATTAACCGTAAAAATGCCACTATGACAGGGGCTGATGACCCATTATAGGGGAATCATCGTACAAGCAACCTATAAGGCGCCATGAGCATTCCTCCAGGAGCAAGTTCAGTCTCATCGGTATAACATTATCCGCGATCTCCCACTAGATTATGAGTTTGGATGTACGCCCTCTGCGGGCCACACGCCAAACCCTCACTCAGTCAGCGATCGCGGCATAAGTCGGTAATACAATCAGTGACTGCTGCACACCATTCATGAAGGTATGCTATCTGTAGTAAATTGCAAACCATTAAAATAACGGAGAGAATATCATTTAATACTTTATTGCGTTCATATGGTGAATAATTGTATGAAAATTGTACGTAAACAACAATGTATATTTATTTCATATTCATATTACCAACAAAATTATTTATTGAACGTATGAAAATATAGCTACCATGACATATATTATTACCTAATTAAAGTGGTATATTACCAGTTTTTGCTATTAATATAGCACATTAATAATAAAACCCAATTGATAATTAGGGGTTATAAATAACAGTTTATCATAAAAATGACATATTTCGTTGTCAATGAAAATTCCCTCAATAATTGTAACTGCAACCAGTATTTTTCTTGGTTAACTATATTAATGTTATCCCTATTTATACTTACAAATAATATGATACAGTGATCCCGGTCGTAGTTGATTGTTATCATGTTTAATTAACTAGTAATCTAAACTTCCGTCTAATTTTCGATTTCTTTCTCTTAACTTAAACTTATCCAAGCTCTAAATCTCAATTCATTAAAAAGTGTTCCTTTTTATAAATTTCCATAGTTTCATAACAATTTTATTGTACACGACGCTTTACATTCTTGATTAATTTTATATTTTCTACTTTATGATTCTCTTCAAGCATATGCAGCGCTACACTAGATTTAGTGAAACTTTTAAATTAACGATGTACTACATGCTTCCCATAATGCATTTTCATTGATTTGTTAGTTTGTCTAAAGTATGTATATTTTATTATAATTTTTGACGGTAGATAGACAGACCTGTTCATCCAGAGAATATAAGAAGTATGCTTGACATGTCAATACCTATTCCAGTACCTTGGTGTTTTATATTAATCTGTCTCTGATTGGTTCTTGATTTGTCAAACATCGCATTCACAGAGAATGTGGTAAGCGTTCTCTGCCATCGCATTACACTGTCTGAAGTTGGTATCTCCAGTTTTTCTGTAGGTCTCTTGTTAGGAGATATGTTACGGTGTGAAGGTAATTCCTACTGAGGACTACTGTAGTCCTTTTTGATGGTCCCTTAACACAGATCTTTCCACGAATTTGCCTGGTTGTATTATTCCAGTGTTCTTTGTGTTTCTCTTTGACTCAACTCCTCACCTGCTCTTATGCTGCTTTCCAAACACTCCTACAACACGTTCAACGCTTATATATGAAGTTAATCGCTTTCTTGCCTGATTTGCTTTTTCGTTTCTTTCGATTGCTAAATGTGCGGGCATCCACAGCAAAATAACTTTATTGTGGTCTGCCTATTCATTCTTAAATCAGTCTTGATTGTATCTTAGGATTTCAATTGTAGAATGTAATATTGATATAAAGATATGTCGAAATTAGGTGTTCTGATATCATTCTCAAAAGGTAGCCTTCCACATAATGGGATATTATTATTACCTAATTCTGTGTGTCTGTCACTTGGTAGTTCCTGCCATCTGAGATGACTCTTTTTTGCCACAAGTATTATCATCAAATAGAGAGGATGAGATATTTATTTGGTACATGGATACATACTTTATGACCGCATGTGCCAGGTGTTCAATTTATGTGGAATATACACTGTTACTGTGCTGAAATAGAAGAGCTGCCATCTTTACTGTAATTTCTGTACTCACATAATATGACGACCAAACCAGAAAAATCATATGTAGAGTAGACTATATAAATGTTTTGGGTTAAAAAAATGTCAAAACATTGTATTTCAAGAAAGCGAAACGTCGTATTCATTCATGTTTTAATATTGACGACCTAAAAACCAAGAAAAAAGAAATCAAATAAAACATTGTAATGTTTCGACATTTTTTTGCAATTATTCAGAGGCTGGTAACGTTGGTCGAAAAACTGGAAGTGGGCGGCCATCTAAACGTGGAGTCGAAAATATTGAAGCCATTCGAGATGTTATTGATAAAAACCAAAAACATTCATTTCGGTAATGGTTCAATAATTAATTTTGTCCAATGGCATATTTCAACACATTCTGTAGAGAAACTTACACTACCATGCATTTAACCTGCAATAGCAACACCCCAAGCTGCAATGTACATGAGCTTCTTCCAGTGAGTTATCCAAGACGCGTGGAATTTTGTACATAGTTCTAAAATAATCTAAAATCTAAAGATATTCCCAACACAGTTTTTTTTTTCTGAGATGAGGCTTGATTTATCTTTCTGGATATGTAAATCCACAGAGCACGAAGTTATGATCATCGGAAGATCCTCATTTTTTTGTTGAAACACTATAAAATCCTCAAAAAGTTGGTGTTTAGGTTAGAATATGTCGAAGAAGATTAGTAGATGAATGAAATACTCGGTCCGTTCATGAATCAACTGGATGATAAAGAATTACAAAACGGATATTTTCAATAAGATGGTGCAAAAGCATATACGACCAAAGGAACACTTTAATATCTCAGGGAATATTTTGATGGCAGAGTAGTAAGTAGGAACAGCGAAATTCTATATCCAATTAGGCCCTGCGATTTAAACATAGGCGATGTTTCTGTATGTCCATACATCATAAAATCCATTTATTGAACTCCAATAAATAATTTGGAAAAACTTTTAAAAATGTTGCATAAACGGATAATATTTTCAACAATCTTTCTAGTTTCATGTAAAATTTTGATTTTCTTTCCAATATTGAGTAAATTATGTATTTTCTCTTTATGTTGCAGTATCAGTTTGGGATTATAAATTTTGTTTACCTGAAAATATCAAGTAACAAATGTCAGTATGCGGAAGTTGATAAAGTACCAACCCAAAATATTTACATTTCATAGTCTACTTTAATTATGATTAAGATATGATTTTTCTCGTTGGTTCCAGACTTAAACGTTTTTGCTACTATATGAATATAAAAATTTGTGATAATGGTATCTAGATCAGGCCACAAGTTAAGAAAAACGTAGAGGATTAGATTTTGGAAACGGTAATTTCATATTAATTATAGATACCATATCAAAAAATTTAGTACTTAACAAATTTTTGCTTAAATTTATGATCCTCACATTGAATTAATTGCAATTTTGGTTGATGTAATCCTAAATTTCTTAATAATGCTCAGTTCGTTAATTGGACTACACTTATTCTTTAAGATAACTTATTAGATTTGCTAAATTAATCATATAAAAATAACAAAATAGTTGGCTTCACTACTTTTTTCTTGTCTCTCAAAGTTTTCCGGGAGTTCCCACATTATTAACATATCCCTTATACAATTAGTCAGTGTAATCACCCAGTTTCACACATCAGTCATCATAAAAATGGTAAAAATTACATCACCACATATTATTCCAATCAACTCCAAAGCAAAAAATAACGGAAATAAGATTTAATTTTTGAATGGTTATTTCAAGACCACGAAAGATGATTTAAATAATAATATTTGAGTATAAAACCAGTATTTCTCTGTGTACAATTTTACCGAGTTTATGTGAAAGAAATAGTTTCCTTCGCGTAATTTCCATTTGATAGCAAGATAGCATATATCTAAACAAATATTTATTTTACTTTTAAGGCAATTTATTTGGATAAAACATTCTTTTTTTAATGAAGAATCAGTCGTGAGTTATATTATATATAATTTAAGTGGAGTTTCTTCAGGTGAAATATTTTTTTCAAATACATCTTTTCTTATTGTTTGTGAAAAAGAAATTTTTTCTCAGTGCAACAGGAATTCATATTGGTTAATGTTGACCGCACTACAACTACAAGTGAATACCGTTCTTTGGCAGGCGTGAGGAATCAAAATCAATTAAGCAAAAAATCTGTGTAGGTACTAAATCTTTTTGATATGATATCCATAATTCAAGATACCATCTATTTGGTAACAAATACACCTACCTGCTGATAATATATGACAAAAAATTATATTTAAAAATAAAAAAATACCCAAAGATAAGCAACAAACATGATAAATGTGTAACAGGAATTCGCATTTCCACGAAATTCGAGCACTTTTATCATCTACTTCGTAAATCGGTACTTCCCTTAAGGCTTAACTTTCGACAAACAATTTAATATTATAATACGTATCGAAAAACATAATAAAAATATCTTTCAAAAAGGTGAGCTTAATTCTATTCGCCATTAAGGCACAACTGAAGCTTTAACAGACGACTTGCCGTTGAGTAATGTCCCTACACGCTTTACGTCGGCAATTTATATGTTCTCACGGCGAATTTGCTTTCGCTGCCGGTAGACGAGATGTATTTTCGCTTTGGCAGCCATTCCAGCGCTGACATTTGAGCATAAAAAGCAACTCATAATTAGAACTTTGGAGTTATGTCAACAGACGGCGCAAGGAATTTTGTCCCGGCAGTGAGTAACGCTGCAACCTTTTTTTTTTTGTGCAGTAATCGTAGTCGTTTTACGACAATTCGTTTCGTTTTGTTCGTCCTTGATGACGATCCTACAACTGCTATTGTAGTTTCCATTACCGCTAGGAGACGGATTTATATGCGAAGATGGAACTTAAATCTCTAGCTAGGATGGCGAATGACGTTTTCAAACAGAGAACAGGAATTAAAACGAATTATATAAATCAACAGGTAGCTGAAGTGACAGAACACTTGGTAGTATACTTAGTGAGATTAGAAGTATTACAACCAGAAGGAATAATTTGTTCAACTTAAGTTTTTGGCATCAGAATGACTATATTTAAGGTAAGCTATGGTAAGAATGTAAACTTTTCATCTTTTTGCGAAAAAAAAAAAACAATTATCTCTTAGCTTTCTTTTTATGCAGAAACTTGCACACTAAAAATTTTTTGATACAATTCCGGTACGATTTTGGAGCAATTTTGTGCCCCTAAAACCATACAGGTATTTTACTTTTAGAAGTAATAATTCTAACTATAAGTAATTTTTCGAAGGTTTTTCATGTAACCTGCAGTATTTTGAAATATAGATAATTTTTCCAAGATTTTTTCATGTAGTCTGGAATACTCACAAGTAAATTTTCATAGAAGTTTTACTTGTTTAAAAGTAAGATTACAAAGAAAAGTTGAGAGTATTTCTGATGTTTTTTCCTAAAATATCGTCTAAATGAAGATGTCCTGGTAGAGTATATTTAATTGGAATTTAATGGATAAAAGACAAGCAAAATATGAAAATTCTAATGCTTGCCAAAAATCACTGCGCGTCAGTTACCCGTTGCCTCTCCATATTGGCGATAATTCGCAAAAATCAAGGGTCACCGTATGCAATCAGGCAACTGTTGTGATAACAGTTCCTAAAAACATATTTATCTGCTAAGTAATAGATCAATTATTTGATAACTATGTTTGCCATGTAAAAAACTTATATTGAGTATGGAAAATTAGTATAGTGAAATCTAAGAACCGCCATCTTCACGGGAACTTCTGTACTTGTAGAATATGTTTAACGTATTTGCTACTATAGGCCAGAAAACTTTGCTATTATACGTTTAGAAATCATGCCGTGATAATTTACAGTTTGGTAATACAATTTTGACGTAAATCTAGTGCTACTTGATTTGTAACTGTACTGACTTTGTATAAAATAAGTAATTTCTTTAACAAATCATAAGTACCTGATATCATATATCCAAAAAATATTTTTTTTGCTGTAAACGTAATTTATTTGGATAGAAGATATTATTTTTAACTGCAATTTTCCAAATTGGCAAGAAATGTTATGTTTTGTTTGTCAATGCCTAGACGTGTACAGGAGTATACTCGCTTACGGGATCGCCAAACACATTATTAATTTTTTTTTTCTTATTACATGTTAATAAAATTCCTTGCAAATGTTATCTTTTCATTTTTAGTATAGTTGCTATGAAATTCAATTCAATTAAATTTATTTTCAAAAAAAAAATATTGTAGGTGCTCTTAGTTACAAGTAGGTACATCTGTTTTTTAATCATGCCAATAAAAATAAACATCACATAAACATATAAAAAAGGACAAAGTAACATACTGCTGTGTACTGATGGTACCAGCATAAATGCAAAATGAATTTGAAAAAAAAAATTAAATTAACTAGCTCAGTGGATAAAAATAAAGGGCGCAAAAGCATACTTAACTTCAGGGTTACCCTTACAATAAAACCTATCATGAAAAGTAAAATGTGGGCGTTTGAAAATTTTGACTTTCTTTAATTACAAAAATTGAAAAGGTTGATTAAAAAATAAAACAACAGAAATTTTGAATGACGTTAACAATCATTAATTTTTTTTATTATTATAAAAAAAAGAAAAAAAAACATTTAATTACAATTTACACAGGAAAAATCAAACCTTGGACTGAGAGTCCTGGCCAAAATCAAAACCTGCTTGAATCTAATTTACTAAAGGACAATTCAAATCCTTTAACAAAGCAAAGAGGTAAATTTGTTCTAGAAGAAAATCCTATTTCACAAAAAATCCACGTGGTTACAAAATTTAAAACAAGCTAAATTAATTCAAACGTGGACAAAACAAGTGTATTAATAAAATTGAAATTTAAAAACAAGCACAATGCTTCTTTTCACCTACACAGTGGTGATTAACTAAAAAAAACTAATTTGAAAACTAAGAAACGGAAAAATTCAACTCTTTAAACTAAAAAAAAACTTTCTAGAACAAATGTAATAACGGATCTTATACCTAAATTGTGTACACAATAATATAATGCCAATTATTAATAAGTGAGTTCCCTGATTGATGAAAAATATCAAAACAAACGAAACAAAATTTAAAATCAAAATGAAATACCAAAATGGCAGCAATGAAAATAAATTTAAATGTACTTACACGCAATATTTCAAGGAACTGAGCTCCAGGGGCCCAAACATCGCATACATATAACAAACAGATGCGTGCCAAAGCAGCGCATAAATGCAAAGATCATAGAAGAAGAATTCTTCCAGGAAGGACACAAACTACATGATCAAATAAAAATATATTACAGAGTGAAATTACTTTAAACCAACTGAACATATAAATAAACAAATTAAACAATCAAATCAATTGCATTGGCAAAATCTTACTTAAAAATAAAATATTAATTTCTGAGAGAATTTTCCCGGCACATTGACAAAGACAAATCTCAATAAAAAATAAAAAAAAAACACTGAATTTACAAAAACCCGGGGTGCCAGGCCACAGCAATACGTAGGAGTAAGAACAAAATTCTAAATGAAAAGTATAAAAAATCGTGTAATATAAGCACGTATAAGCCAAAGCAAAACATCCAAACAATAACAACCAATATATAACCTTTCTAATTCTTCGGATGGCATATACACACTTTGTCAGTTTTGGAAAGATTATCTCCACAAGTTGAATCCACGACAGAACTCTATCCACACTAAATACTAGTATCTGGGTTTTCCTAACATTGTTTTTTAATTTATTTGCAGTGAACCATTCTTGAGCTTCGCCCACCACTTGTTCCACAGGATTACTCTTAGTACTATTCGGAGGGTTTACAAGAAAAGGCCGGAAGATCGTTTACGTAGATGGCAAACGAAAGGGGGCCTAATATAGAACTCTGTGGGACGCCTATACTAAGTAAATGAGCCCCTGACGTGCTTCCTTTCTAAATAATCCGCTGTTCTTTATTCAAAATGTAGGTTTTTATCAGATCGCCAGCCATATCACGTATACCACAATACCCTATTTTTTCTAGTAAAACAAATAATAATAAATTCTTTTCTTTTTCTTGTCGAAAGCTTCAGTGACGGCATCCATCAACTTCAATATTGCAAAGACTGTAGATTTGTTCTTACTATATCCATGCCGGCATTCTTTTAGAATGTTTAATTTTTCAAAGGTGTTCGCTTAATCTACTTCTGATAATCACATAAAAAAAAATCTCAGATATACGGGCAGTATGAAAATTGATCTATGGATTGGGCTGAAAAAAAACCCACAGAAAACATTAGAAGCCCGTCATCAACAGTTGCTTTCCATTTGCATAAGAAACGAGGAAAAAATAAGATACTCACCTTACTTTCCGCTTTTTCAAGAGCAAATGGAACAGCCAAATGAGCCAGTTCTACATTTATTACTTGACATATGTATGATGTATCTAACCTTACTCAGCATATATTTATTTATTTATATTTATTTACTAACTATCCAGCCCTATTTCTCACAATTTGGTACGACATAGTGGAAAACCTTTAGGAAAAAACGTAACCATAAACACAACAAACAAACAAAAATCACAAAAACAGTAAACAACCGCAAAATATGAACTGAGGTAAAGGCCCTTATTACTGAGGGTGATTATGAACTCACTTAGCATCGGTAAGGGAGGAGGTAAATGCCTTAGTTATTTTTTCTTTCAATTGGTGGCAAATTGAACAAGCAAATAGCTGAGCTAAGGTGAAGTGAGGTGAGGAACTGAGGATTTGGTGTGAATGGAAAGCAGCTAATATCAGTTCTCTGTTAATGTGTGGGCCGAAATTGTTGCAGATCATTTGATAGGTCCATATTTTTGCCGATGAGGTTAAAGAAGTATACCTCAGCTTTCTTGAAGAGGAACTACTACTACTGATGGAAGAAGTCTTGTTGCAATGAAGATTGCATATGTATTTTGTGGTGCTACAGTTGCTTGATGGGACGAAGCGACCCACAACCGTGGCTTCTTGATCTCCAGACTTAAATTCTTTAGATTTTATTCTGTAGAGTTACCTTAAATTGCTAGTTTATGCGACTCCCATTGAAAATATTAATGAATTGAGAAATCGAATTATTGCAGCATTTGAGATAATTCTAAACACTAACCACGCTAACCAATAAAATGCAACGGAGGATATAAGCTTGTATTAGCATATTCCAGGCATATAAACTTATTGATATTTAAAACATTCAATTTACCAATAGCTAGCAATAATAATACAATTCACTTGAAGCAAAAATTAGTACACAATTGAAAAATTTAAATTTAAATCTAAGAGTATATCAAGAGTATAAAAACTGGATTTAAGTAGACATTCAAAGAAAATAACTTGACATTTTCAAATTTTAAATTCAATTTTGATTAATATTTGAGGTTGTAATTTGTCATAATATTTAAATAATTAATATATTACGATGGTTGACCTCAAAGTTTTTTAACATGTATATGTGAATTAGGTCGCATAGACAAGCCAAATCGATCACCATTTTTTGAATAAGGAAACAAATTATAACTGAATGGCAACATTTTAGCAAATTTATTTCCAATTAGGATTAGCATACGATATTATAATAATTTATTACATAATAAGTGAGCTGCATACAGGTAATGAATGAAACAAAATAAATATGTAGGCACTTAACCTTACAATAAACATAATAAATGATTATTCCTGACTGTTGAAATTTCGTATTACGCTAAAATACCGTTAGATACGTAGATAAACAAATAGGTATAGCGTTCTAAATAATCTCGAAAATTTACATACAATATCAATAAATCACATTGTGTGTAAATGTACGCTTTGTATACTAACATATCGCACACATAAACTGAAATGTCTCTATTTCTAAGCGTTTTATGTACGTTCTTGAGTGCTTCACGCATATGATTTTGTGCCAGTTGTTTCAAATACGTACAGTATAACGATTTTGCGATTATGCACCATTGGCGAGATTGTTATTATTCTGTTCTAATCTGATTTAGTGTTAGAATATGGTCATTATTATGACGGAAATTTTATGCATATATATACACTTCCTTATTAATCTACATTTACACATATGTGTTAAAAATATCAATGCTATTCAAAGTATGATGCTTTGGAGGTCGGCAAGATAATGTTTTTCGTGGAGTAGAATAATTGTTGTTGCTTAAGATTATTTTCTCTCTACAGTTTGCTTTGGATGAAGAATAATAATGTTAAGAACGGCTTTTCCTTGATGACATGGTAGAGGTGAATATTTGTGGAGGCATTTAGGAATATGTAAAAAAAAAATTGTCGAAATGTTTATGAAATTGCGCTAAACTTAAGAACAACATCAGAAATGAAATTATGATATTTTACAAGTCTCTAGCACTTCTAGTTATACAGGGTGTTGGATCGCTCTTACTTTGAACGGAATACTATATATACTTTTTGGAATTTTTTTAAAAATATTGTTCAAACTTATGTGAGGATCCATAGGTATAAAATAAAATACTTAGTAATGTTACACTAAATCATTCTTTATTTATAGTCGATTTATATTTCGGCTTGCGGAATCATAATTCTCTGCGGAGAATATTTGAAATTAAAATAAATTATATTTTATGCACCAGTTTTGCCAAGAATTTTCTTATGTTACAATGTTTGAGAGAAGAAGTGAAAAGTTAGAATATTTACCAGTCACTGAAATAAATCTAAAAACAATTATATACATTGTTATATTATGCTCTAGTAGTACAAAAAGTTGCCCGGATTATAGTCCTTTACTCACTTTTTTTTTGTACATGGCATCCCAATTGACAAATCAACATAATTTTTTCAAAACAAAAACAGTTAACATAAATCTCGGTTGGGTAAGTTCACAGAATAGATAAGAATATATATCAAATTGTCAGAATTAATTCTGACATTTATTCATGCCAAATAGGCCAAAAAATCAAGGACTCCAGCTATGGGATTTTATCTTACAAAAATTTTTGCTTTCCGTCAAGAGCACACGCATTTAATCCTTAAATAAAACCCCTGCTGCAACGACATTTGAATCCTGTGTACCTACTTAATATTAAAAGCCAAAATATGCTATATCTATAGACTAAAGTCATTGCGCGGTCTGCGAAGTGAGATATACCTCTTCTTATCCTTTCGGTGCATATATAGGCTTATTTTGGCTCTAATAATTAACATTAATTCATGTATTTAGTATCAGTGTGTAGTGTTTTTGGCGCTCTGTGTGTTGGTTATTTCAGTTTTTGAATTAACTCACCGTATTAGACGCAGCACACTGTAAGTTATGCATATTTATTGTTGCTTCGATTTCTTTGACAGTTTCTTTTAAGTACCTGTGTTTTGTATTTGCTTTATATACAGTGCATACGGATGGTTATTTCTGTGTCGAATGACCGCAGATAAATTTTATCCTTTTCCATTGTCCTTTGTTTTATAAGAACATTTGTATCCTAACCGTGGCCCTATTTTGTCTGTATAAAAGTTAGTCAACACGAAAGGCCCCGTGTTGTGAAGTTGTGTGTCCTCGTTATTTCTTTTTCTCTTTTATATTTCCTAATACTATACCTAAACCTAAACAGGATTACAAATATAAGCAATGCCTCCGAAAACTAGATATAAAGGCTGTAACAAAATATCACCCAACAAAACAATTGGTAAATCACCACTAGACACAGAGAAAAAACCATCACGGAATATCTTAAATAACAGCTACATTACTCTAGTTGCTGAGTCAGAAAATCCAGATGAAACGGAGATGGATGTTGTTGCTGATCTTCGCAATAAACTAGCAATGACTGAGTTTGAGCTGAGCGAATTAAGAGAAGAAAAAATAAAGCTAAATCGCGAAATGCACGATTTTCAACTAAAGTTAGATGGACAGCGAAATATTATCCAGAACCTGCATAAAACAATAGAAAAACTTACTAATAATATGAATAACAAGAAGACTTTTACCCATGTTGAAACACAAACAGACAGGATAGATGTGCATGAAAAATCAGTTCAATACTCTCCGGTACTTCATGATCAAGTTGCACAAACAAGCAAAGAAGAAAAGTTGCAAAAATCTGTTCAGACCGCTCCATTACGTTGTGAACAAAAAACACAAATTGCTATTAAACCTGTGAACCGGATGAAATCAGCAGATCTGATAACTGATGAGAGTCGGGAGAATGTCAAGTCATCCATAGGTTTATCGTCTGCACAGAATACTTCAAGACTGCTTCTCCTGGTGATAGTCAGTTTTGAAGAATAGCATATGTGGCGAGAGATGTTTTGCAAGACCAAGTTGTAACTAGTCCGAAAGCCGTTTGCGAAGTATTTGTGAAGTCCTTTTATAATTTTGACAAAATATCACCAAAACTTGATGCATTACACAATGTTCAATCTAGGAATAGCAGTTTCTTTATGACTCCCACTGATGCATGTGAAATTGGACGAATTCTGCTGGAGATTTCTCACAAGCATTCGGCCGGCGTTGATGATGTTCCGTGCTTTATTTTGAAGCACGTGGCATCGTACATAGCAGAGCCACTGGCGCATGTAGTCAACCACTGTTTTCTAAGTGGAATATTTCCAAATAAACTAAAAATATCAAAGGTAATACCAATTCACAAAAAAGGTAGCAAGTCTGATGCTTGCAATTACAGACCTATTGCTATTCCAACAGCCATTACAAAAGTTTTTGAAAAAATTATAAATATTCGATTGGTTACTTACCTTAAGCAAATGGACATTTTTTCCAAAACTCAATTTGGGTTTGTATAAGGTAGATCAACAACCGATGCCATACATCATACATTGGATTATGTATATAAAGAAATCGATAAGGGTAATGCTGTACTTGGTTGTTTTTTCGATCTTACGAAGGCATTTGACACGGTAGATTACGACATGCTGTTGCGGAAGTTGTGGGTGCATGGAATACGTGGTGTTCCTTATGATCTATTTGTATCTTACCTCACTGATCGTAGATCCGTTGTTTCAATTAGAGGATCTGTAGATGGTGAGATCGCAGAATTTTGCTCCTCAATAGTTGAAGTTAAATGCGGCGTACCGCAAGGGTCCATTATAGGTCCGGACCCTATTCGTCATTTACGTTAACGATCTGCATGTGTCTCTGCCTTCGTGTCTGATTACTCAGTATGCTGATGATGTCAGCTGTATTATCGCGGGTTCTGCATTGGATGAGGTATCTGTGCGGACGAGTAACGTTGTATGCATGATGAACGAATGGTCTAAGTGTAACGGACTGAATGTATCGAAGACTAATTTAGTGCACTTCCGAGCTTCCGCAAATGTAATTAGTAGCCCCTGTATTAGGTACGATAATAGATCCATTCCAGAAGTGAGTTTGTTGAATTCTTGTTTGTCAGTAGACCCTAGCCTGAGGTTTGATAGGCACTGCGCTGGCCTTGAGTGTAAATTAAGCTCTGCTTACTTTGCTGCCAGGAACTTGAGAAGTATTGTTGGTATTGATGTCCTCCGCCTGTTCTATTTCTCTTATGTGGAGTCACGTCTGAGATACGCAATAGTTTTCTGGGGATCGGCGCCGTGTGCAGAGAGAATTTTTATTTCTCAAAAGAAAGTTATTAGGGTGTATGCTTGGTGCCTCAGTCACGAAATCATGTCGCTCTTTATTTATAACTTTGAGGATCTTACCTCTTTGGTCCTTGTATTTATTTGAAGTGCTAATGTTTTATAAGCGCAATGAAGAGCTTTTTACAAAAAACAAGGATATTTATAATAATATGGCAACGCGGTCCTGCAATAATATAAGTGTTCCTGTACATAAAACAAGCCTCTATAAGCGTAGTCTACACTTTAGGTGCGTAATGTATTATAACGCACTGCCTTCAGATATAAAAAACGCCACAACATTACGTTCTTATAGAAGCTTATTAAAGGCTTATATCAGTAAGTACAGCTTTTATTGTGCGGATGAGTATTTTAACGATGGGTCTCTCTAAATTTGTTGTTTTATTATTTAACCTTCAATATAGATTTTAAATTTTATTGTTCCTTAACATAAATTTCATTACTGTCTGAATTTATCTGTAGGTATCACCTATGTTTATATTTTATTTTATACCACATTCTATTTGTAGTTTGGTACGTTGTATATATGGTCTTTATTAGCTGTATTTTATATTGTATTTGGACACTGTCAAAGTTTGCATATTGCAATTTTGCGACAATAAATATTATTATTATTATCAATACGGATCGTCACTTCATTCCATCTCACTCTTTCTTCCTTCAGTAGTCTTCATCACTTTTTATTAATATAAAAGCATTCATGATTAAAATTAGATTACAAATTTCATATTTAATGAAGTTAAGTCGAATAATATAGAAGTTATTGATTTAGAAGATACAGAACGTACAACCACCATGGCAACCTACTTACTACTGGTAAAAAAAAACTATAAATATGATTGCTCATTGTTTGATAAGAGCGGAGTTTACTAATACATCTCACTCTTTCTTCCTTCAGTACTCTTCATTTCTTGTTGCTTCTTCTACTACTTTCCTCCACTTTTGTCTGTCCTGCACTTTTTCTCTCCATCCTTCAATTTTCATACTTCCTATATCGTTGATTATCTGTTCTTTCCATCTCAGTTTATGTCGTACTCTTGCTCTTGTTTGCGGTTCCCATTTCGTAATTTTTTTTCACTATTGCGCTCTCACACATACAACTTATGTGACCATAGCATCTTATTCTTTTCGCTTTCATTATTTTTATTATATTTTCTTGCTCTAATTTTGTACTAGATCTCTTATCAATCGTCAATGGAATGCAAATAAACTTGAAGTGAACAGTTATTCACGTTCGGGTATGTGGAAACTCTAAAAGTATTTTTACGTTAAATCCTTTGGCGGAAACGACAAAAGTATAATTGTGCGAATATAAATCTTTCTGATCAAGCCGACAAGATTACGGTACCTTTGACTCACGCCGGCATAGCTACGGTATCTTTAGTGTAAGCCGACAAAATATTATGTTTCAGGGTAGTTGGCCGTTGCATGCAGTTGGAGGTAGTTCTGAGGTATATAAATAATATTGTTAAATGTTTTTTTAAATGATATTTCTCCTTCAGAACATATTGCTGTGTACTGATGGTACCAAAGACAAAAAAGTAAAATGAATATTAAAAATGAAAGGGGTACTCTCGCAATAAAACTTATTATGAAAAGTAAAATGTGGGCGTTTGAAAATTTGACTTTCTTAAATTACACCAAAAATTAAAATGGTTGATTCAAAAATAAAAGAACAGAAATTTTGAATGACGGTAACAATCATAAATTTTTTAAAAAAAAAGAAAAAAAACATTTAATTACAAATTGCAGAAAATTTAACCGTGGACTGAAGGTCCTGGACGAAAACAAAAACTGCATGAATCTACAATTACAAAAGGACAATTCAAATCCTTTAACAAAGCAAAAAGGTAAATTTGTTTTAGAAGAAAATCCTTTCCTCACAAAAAATCCACGTGGTTTCAAAATGAAACGAACTAAATTACATTAAACGTGGACAAAACAAGTAAAATTTACAAAATTGAAATTTAATTACAAGCACAGTGCTTCTTTTCACCTAAACCGTGGTGATTAATTATAAAATACAAATTTGTAAACTAGAAAACGCAAAAACTTAACTCTTTAAACTAAAAAAAAAAAATACCTTCCAGAACAAATATAATAACTGATCTTATATCTAATTTGTATACACAAAAATATACTAACAATTATTAATTAAGGAGTTCCTTGAAGGATGATCAAATTAAAAAAATAAACGAACAAATCTTTAAATAAAAATGAACTACGAAAAATGGCAGCAATGAAAATAAATTTAAATGTACTTACACGGTATCATTCAAGTAACTGATGCCTCAAAAGGTTAAACACCGAATACATATATCAAAACCTGCGTGCACTCGCAACGCACAAACGCAAAGAAAATTCTAGAATATACATTGAACAACATACACTACTGGTGAACGCAAAATGTACAAATGAATGAAATTAATTTAAACAACTGAACAATTAAATTAAATTTAACAATCAATTCAAATAACAAAATCTACTTGTCAAATAAAACAAATGAAATTGTGGAAACTCCTTTCGCGACATTGATAAAGGCAAAATTGGTATGTAACAAGAAAACAATTTTGAATTTCCGAAAACCGGGGTGCCAGACCACAGCAATATGTAATGAATGATTTTGGTGCATTTGCATTGGGAATGCATTTTTATGTCAAATACCTTAACAACTTATGGGTATTACTTTATATTTGGAGATAAAGCGACAAAAGGTTGCACTTAAATAAATGTTAGTACATCATACAAGTTTAAGGTTATCTTTATACCACCTGGATTACTAAGGATTGAAGGTAAGTACATGAAGTTGTATTGTAATGATCACTATTAGAATCCATTCAACAAATTAGTACTTTTTTTATAGTGAGCTTAATTGTTTACAAGAAGTTCCCAGTAATAGTACACAGTAGCTATGAAAATATATTTACAAAACACATAGGACATTTCAATCAATTTTTAGTGGCTGATTTCATAGTTCTTTTTAGCAAGATTACATTTACTCAACACTGCTAAATGCATGTTAAAAAAATTCCCCAAAAAAAAAACTGGCTACATCTGTTTAACTGAACATGAACCATTTGGGAACAACTTTTGTAGTTGGAAGAATAATTGAATGAGAATTTAAGGCGGAAATCTCATTTTTACAGTGAAGATATTTGCTAGACTGTTGATCTGAAGCTACAATATTTATCTGTAAAGGATAACAATAATTGTAGGACGATTTTAAACCACTATACCTGCGTTAATTAACTAACACTAATTAATAATTAGGTCTCATTAAAACTGTGCGTAACACTCGGTTGATATTAGCGTTTATATGTTTCACCTTACCAATCTAGCAAATACCTTCACGTTAATAATGGGATTTTCATCTTAAATTCTTATTCCATTATTCTTCCACTTATTAAGTGTACAATATACAAATTTCTCCGTATAATTCTTAGGTTGACAAGTAGCACTAAAGATTCTTCTAAAGGTGAAACATATGTATGCTAATATCATCCGAGCATTACACACATTTTCAATATGACCTAATTTTGTAGTTCCTTCTTTTGACTTTTTGCAGATACCTTAAAATTTAAATATCGTGAGTTTGCATAAAACTTCCCCTGCTCTCTATATATAACATAAAAGTTGGTCACATAGCACTTCATAAACGGCCCCTAAATATACAGCCTTCTTAATCTGTCACAGATTTTGTACTAATTTCACAGATTCGTTTCAGCGTTTGCCAGTGCGTCTAGTTTTACGAGCGCGCGAATTGCGAGCTCGGACACCAAACTGCAATTATGCTAACACATACACTGCTCTCATTTAGTTCGCATTAATTCTCAAAATAAACGGTGGACGCATGTATATGCACTTTGTCGTTTTAATGGCGTGTGTATTCTACACAACACGTATGTACGCTTCATGCTCCAGTTTTATTTTATATGAGGCTGTTAACGTAAAATTGTATAGATTTATCTCAAGAGACTGGGATGAAGTAACGACAATCTTCGTCGTTTGTGTGTATTTCTCACCTTCGCTTTTAGTTATTTGGATGTACTTGGATCGTTAACATCATTTGCTTGCTGTTAATGTGGAATGAAATTAAAATTAGGTGTGTAACATCTCATGTTATGAAATACAAAATCTTTTCTTGGTTAAAGTAAAGGAGCAGCGCGCATGTTAGTTTTCTGCCAATAATTTAAGGATGGAAATAATGCAAACCAATCGGTGGATTCTGTGGAAATCTGTAGCTTCTGTAAGAGTGCATATAGGAAGTACCATCAAATGGGGATAAGTATTTAGCATTTTGACTTAAATAACTTCGAGGTTATTCTTCACATTTTTAACTGACAGTTTAAAATGAATTTTTTTAATATGTATAGATTGGCAGGCATGGTAGGTGAATTCATCTTAAGAGAATGAGAGATTTAAAAGTTCTTTTGATATTTAAATTGAATTTAAGAATCCAAAATATACTGAATAGTAGTGAAATATCAACATTTAAATACTGCAAAATAAATGTACTCACCTTGAATAAGAGTCCTTATACTCTTTAAATGTTTTTGATATAATATTGAATAATAAATTCTGCATGTTATTGTTGTTTACACTGTTTTTTTATTAATGTAAAAGCATTCAATACATTAAATGATTAAAATTAGACTATAAATTTCATATTTAATCAAGTAAAGTCGAATAATATACAAGTTATTGATTTAGAAGGTACATAACGTACAACCACCACGGCAACCTACTTACTACTGGTAAAAAAACTATAAATATAACTGCTCATTGTTTGATAAGAGCGGAGTTTACTAATGTGCATGATCTGCAGTGAGGAATTGTATCTTTGAATATTATAAAATATAGAAGAAAAGGTATATGTAAAGAAACGGCAGATTAAAAAATAGAAAATTATATTCGTTATTAAGAAAAATATTAGCCGAGCAATCCTTTATTATAAATTATAATAATATATTATATATATGCATCGTCCCCCATTGCCCATTGTTGTCGGTTTTAAGTGGTTATATTTGACTTTAAGAGGAAATTATTTTCAAACCTACTAGAGATTATTACTAGGTAGCTATTTAAATTTCTTGAAGCTATTTAACCGGTTTTTGTTTGATTACACTTTCTTTATTTCTTGGGTATATGGGTTCTTTTATTTAAATTATAAAGACGTTTTACGTTTTGGAAATTTCTTTTTAAAAATTATTTATTTTTTGCCATTAGCTATTTCAATTTTCTTACATATTTATTTACATAACTATGGAATATGTATCTAAATAAAAGGGTGATGTTACACTGCGACCTAAAAGATCTGTTGTGTCTCCTATTCTTGCTGCTTTACAGCTGGCCTTCCAATCCTATTCCTTTCAGAAAGTGTAGGATATCAGAGGGCCTTAGTCTAGGTAAGTCTCCCTCTTCGATTTCACATACTCCCAGGTGCAACGCCCTCGAGTTGCACAGTGCTACGCAGTTCGAGAGGAGATGGATGGATGTTTCATCCTGTTCCCCACAGAATCTGCATTCAGGATCTTTTTCCAATCCTAGCTACTCAGTGTCCTTTCAGTCTACAATGGCCTGAAAGTATTCCTGTTAATATGCGAGCATTGTTCTTACTCAGGTTGATGCATTCTGTAAACCTCTTCTGGTTATAAGTTCCCAGAAGAATTTTACTTTGCCTCATTCCCTGAAGATTTTCTCAGTAACTGGATTTTCTCTGCTCCATTTCTATTTTCAGTTCCTTCAGTATAGTACTGCTACTTAACCCGCAAAAGGGTTCAGGCCCTACAAAAGGCATTCCGGTCCCTTTTTTGCGAGATATTCCGTTATTTTGTTTCCTTCCACTCCTGTGTGACCCGGAACCCACAGGAGGGTTACTTTATTCCTTTTGCCTAGCTCATTTAATTTCCGTAGGCATTCCCAAACCATCTTGGAACTGATTTCATATGAGCTCAGCACCTTAATGGCTGCTTGACTATCAGACATGATGATAATCTCCTGCTTTCGATAATTTCTATCAATATTGAACTGAACACATCTTTCAATAGCGTATTTCCGCCTAAAATATATTTGGATATTTTCCCAAGCTTTCGAAATATGTTGTTCTAGGCCCATAGATTCCTATTCCAGTTCCCTCTGCCGGTTTGGAGCCATCAGTATACCATTTGATGGCATTTCTATTCAAGTTCAAGATGGTGTTATGATCCCACTCGCTCTTGTTACTGAGCTTTATGATGAATTCCTTCACAAAGCTGAATTTTTTTAACATATTATCCCGGGGCATGTTCCAGGTTTGATCACCGTCAGGAGATTGAGGCCTATGCCTAATCCTTCCTTCCTTGACCATTCTGAGTGTGGTTCTTTTTTCCACGCTCTCTACTACAATATGGAGAGGGGTAATATCCAATACTACTTGAATAGCTGCTGTTGTGCTGCAAGTTCTCATAGCCCTAGTTATGCATACGCATGCTAATCTTTCCACTTTCGAGAGGTTAATTCTCGCGGTGGCCAGATTAGTTCTTTTGCTCCAAGCTACTGATGCATGAGTGATGATCGGTCTCACTATCGCTGTATACATCCAAAGCAGTATTATTGGGTTGCATCCCCAATTTTTCCCTGCAAAGTTTCTGCACACCATCAGAGCTCTTTTGGCCTTGTTGGTTACTTCAAGTTCATGTTTGTTCCATAGAAGTTTATTGTCTAAGGTAAGGCCTTGATATTTAACCTCCTTTCTCCAATCTATATTTTGCCCATACACTTTTATTATTTATATATATTATTTACATAACTAACTAACACATTTTATTACATAACTAACATTTAAACATATGTCAAAGTGTTAGTTATGTAATAAAATTTAAAAGTTTTGACAACACAATGTGGAAAAAAAACTAATGACAAAAAAAATATAATTTTGAAAAAGGAAAAATAAAATTTCCGAGACGTAAAATAAAATAAATCCATAAAAATAATTTAAATAAAAAAATTGGCATACCCAAGAAAGAAAGAAAGGGCAGCTATTTATTTTACTTAGCTTATTCCTCTGCATTTCTCCTTGCTTTTCGTTTTAACTCTTGTATTTCTTTTTGCAGATTTCTACAAAAAGTTTTATACTTATTCTGAGTAACTAAATTATTCAACATATCCTCATGTAACATCAGGGTGATATCGTTTCTTTGTGAAAAATAATCGAAACCCAATTTCATGTTCTGTGCTGATGCCTTAACTTGATAAGAGAGCGTGTTTTGGGATAAGAATGATCACAACAGATCTGAATAAATCAGTACTGAGCTAATATGATTTAAACAGGCTGTTTTCTTGTTGGTACTTTAAAAATTTGATGTTTGTTTAGCAAATTATTGCAATCATTGTTTAGAATTAAACAAATAGGATATATATAGAATATATTTGGGTTAAATATACAACGTGTGTATAAATTGTCGCAAAAGCTACACGTAGCGACATACTTCGTTTCTGAATCGAAAATCTAAATGGTAAAATATTGTACTATGCTTCATAAGTCTTCACGAGGTTCTTGAAGTTCGGTTTTTAGTTCCTTAATAAGCGTTTGTGTTCGTTATTTGTCGGTATATATAGCTGCAATTTGATTTAGACGATTTCTTATTCCTGTTTTTTTCGTAAACAGTTTCTTTTTGATTTTAGAGCCTGGTTTCAACAATTTTTTCATAAGCTCTTCTCATGAAAACACATTGGCAACATTGTACGACAATGACTTGTTTCTATTTATTTTTCGTCTGTTTCTTGTTTTTTTATTTACAATGGTTTTACATTTAATGAATATGCCGATATGTAGTAGTGTATACGGTTTTTTGTAATAGAAATGCTAACATGCCGCAAGCAGGAATATCGCGTACGTTTTACCAACCGGAGACATCCTACTGGAACGTATTTCGACGACTGGACCAACGTCTACGTGAAACTGGTTCGTTTAAGAAAAGAAATGCCAACGCTGGTCGACCTAGACAACGGCGTACATTACAACTGGAAGAGGAATTTCTAGACTCAAGTACAATGAAGATCCCTCCGTTAGTACTCGACAGTTGGCGTCCACATTCAATATCCGCAGTAACAAGACCGTTCATTTGTTCTACGTGAAAACCTTCTTTATCCATACCATATAAATAAGGTGCAGCCGCTCTATGAAAACGATAACATACACCGTTTAAAGTTTTTGTCATAGTATCTTAAATAGGATTCAAGAAGATGGCGACTTTTTAAGAGGTGTTGTTTCGACCGACGAGTCTATGCTTACCAGAGATGGTGTACTCAATATCCATAATTTTCACCATTGGGCAGATGAAAATCCTCATGCGTTTCGGGAATACGGTCACCAAAGAAAGTTTTCAGTTAATGTTTGGCTGGGTTAATAAATCACCGTGTCGTTGGGCCAATCTATCTGCCAAATCGACTTGATGCCAAGGGTATTTAATGTATTTGAACAAGTTATTGACGAGATGCCATTGAATATACGCCCGTAACATGTTTTACATGCATGATGGAGCTCCGGCAGATTTTTCTCGTAATGTGAGAGAGTGGTTGATGAACACTTCCCTAACAGGTGATTGGTCGCGGTGGTCTATCTTATGGCCTGGAAGGTCTCCCGACCTAAATCTTTTAGACTTTTTTGTTTGGGGTTTCATAAAGGTGAAAGTTTACGCAACACCTCACAAGACGCTGACGAAGTTACAGACGAATTAACGCGGCAGTATTAGAAATTACACCGGAAGGCTTGACCAGTATACAGACAATACCTCGTAGATTGCAAATGTGTTTACAAACAGACGGATATCAATTTGAACATATGGGTAGGTTATAGTGTCGCTAATTTTATTACAAGAGATGCGTTCGAAAAATCAAAACTACTAATTCTGTTTAATAAGGTTTCTTATTGCTTTCCCTATGTATCATTTGTGTATCAATTTGTCATTTGTTAATTCTGGTCTGTCAATTTTGACAAGTATTGTAAACTACCATTACGGTAGTATGCGACTACAGTGTTGCCAAATGTATGTTACTTTCAAGTGGCTCCTGAAGACGCATGAAGCATAGTACCATACTTGACCATTTAGATTTTCGATTCAGAAACGAAGGAAGAATGTCGCTGCGTATAGCTTTTGCGACAATTTATACACACTGCTGTGGTATGGCACCCGGGTTTCCGGAAATTTTAATGTGTATTTTTATTTATTCCAAATCAGCCTTGTCAAAACAATGATAGAGTTCCACAATTTTAATATTTGTTTTTTTTGAAAGATTTTGTTAATTGATTTGATTGTTGGAATTATTTAATTGTTTTGTTGTAAATTTAAATTCATTCAATTGTACATTTTGCGTGTACCATATTGTATATAGTTTATGCTAGTTTTTCTTTGCGATGCGTTGCGGCTTCATCGCACGCAGATGTTGTAAATTTTATATATGTACGATGTTATCCCTTTGAGGCACTCAGTTCTTTGAATGATGGCGGCCGTGTAAGTACATGTTTTCATTTTGTTTGCTACCATTTAGGTAATTTCGTTTAATTTTAAAGCTTTGTTCGTTTATTTGATATTAATTCATCCATCAAAGAACTCTTTATTTAATTATTGCTGTTTTGTTTAATTGTGTACGCATTTTGATATTAGATCAGTAATTATTGTTAATGTTCTAGAAGATTTCGTGTTTTTAGTTTAAAAGAGTTTAAATTTTCCGTTTTCTTTTTGCTGATTTGTATTTATTGTTAATCACCACGGTTAAGGTGAAGAGAAGCTTTGTGCTGTAAAAATTAAATTTCAATTTAATTATATTTGTTCTCCACGTGTAAATTATAGTTTTGGTTTAATTTCGTGACCGCGTGGATATTTTTTTTGTGATTGAGATTTTTCTTCTGGAACAAATCTACCATTTTGTTTTGTTGAAGACTTACATCGTCCTTTTGTAAATGTAAATTCATGGCAGGTTTGATTTTGCCGGACTTTCAGTCTAAGGTTTTTATTTGCCTGTTAATTTTAATTAAATGTTTTTTTTTTCTTTTTCTTTTTGAACAATAAAATTTATGATTGTAAATAACATTTTAAATAGTTCTTTTATTTTTGAATCAACCATTTCAATCTTTGGGGATTTTAAAGAAAGTCAAATTTTTCTAACGCCCACAATTACTTTTCATGAAAGTTACCCTGAGATCAAGTCGTTCTTTTGCACCCTTTAAATTTTTATCTGCTGAGCTAGTTGAATTAATTTTTCATTTTTATTTTCACTTTTCATTATACGCTGGTACCATCAGTTCACAGCAACACGTTGTATATTTATTTGAATGTCGTAAACTTTTAGATAAACAGTGACCGTTTTCCGCATTTTTGCCCTTAGATCTTCAATTATATCTGTCATCACTTATTCTCATGCGTGACTAGATTATGTAAACAGATTCTCTCTCTTTGCCCATATACATAGTTCAATCGCACATTTTTCGAGATCTACCGCAATTGGAATGGTAACTGAAACGCATCTGCGCTACAAAAACCTTTCCTTTTGCTAATAATGGATACAGCAGCGAGTAATTCGAGAAGAAGTACAGGCCGTATTGAAAGAAGTAACCGGCAATAAAGTGTACAACGTAATCGTCGACCAATGACACACAAATCTACTGCAGCGAGAAAAGTACTGCTTAACTAGTATACGGGAAGTCAACACTAAGATACATAAAATACAAAGAGAGATACAGAATAGGTTTATGCTGTACCGGAATAGTTAACCTCTGAGTAACCCATTGAGCGTGAAATATTGTCTCTCTACGGTGTACCGTGCTGCTCGGCAAATACGCACCACCACACTAACGCAAAAGTAAAAGTGATTCTGTCGTTGATGATTGCAAACCTAAAAAGCGACCGCGATCTGAGAACCAACCACGACATAAGAAACCTAGAACGGCGTACGTATACACACACAGACACACGCACGCTTAAATAGCTATGACATAAATCTGAATAATTTTTTTCTTGTGCTAAACGATCGGAATCTATCCGTAACGATACGTGGGAAAGTGGAATTAGCGTTTATTGTCGAGTAGACAATGGAGCCTGCAGACTCCGATGTGCATTTTTCTTTTCGTTGGGAAGCATTGTAGAATAAAGCACTGGAAGCGTGTGGGCAGAGATCATGTTCTTGTTCCCGTTTGGCACGAAAGAGAAACGGTATTTTTGAGCCTATAACGGTTTCGGTAGCAGCTTAATGGTACTTCCGTATTTGGGAGGTCGATTTTTAAGTTTTTGTATTTCGTAAGATCGAAGAAAAAATTTAAAACCGTAAAATAAATACTCAGCGAGGATTTATTGCCATATCAAGAAAACGGTCCTTACTTTGACGAAGTTCAAACAAAGATCTACTCATACTACTGACTCATTCCTTAGAAAACCTTAAATATTCACTATTATTGTTATTATATTTTTTCAATAAGGTATATCAGACCTAATCTTTATACTAGGATTCGCCTTATTTTTATAGGACTACGGAAAAAAAAAATGCTGCTACAAAAGTTGTCAAGGTTTAGAAACGCTTGTTTTACTATAAAACGTAAAAATGCAAAGTTTCAGACCAATTCGACAACGTTTAGAAGTAGCGACTTTTTGAGAAAATTCTATTTAATTTAAATTAATATTTTGACTAAAGTCATTTATACAGGGTGTATCAGATATAGAGGTAAATATAATCATATGTAGCAGCTGTAATCATATACGATCTAAAAGTCTTAATGCACAGGGGGTCTATCTGTAAGCATTAACGAGAAAAAAAATATTTTATAAATGCCGTGGGCTAGAGCCGCACCTGTGCCCAACCTAAATGCTGTGCCGAGTATACCCCCACATACCACTATCATTCAGCCATTACCGCTGTTAGTTTTGTGTGGATCGCCGCTTGGAGTGCAACCCACTTCGAACATTTTATTTAAATTCTTTCCGTCTCGAAAAAACGATCCTTTCAGGACCATCATGATTTCATATAAAGAAAATCGAAGCTTGATGCATCGGCAAAAGCGCGGGAATGTATAGATTTATTTTCGCGCGATATCATAGTAAAAAGACGTGTTTGCAAATTTTCTGTAACCACATTTATTTCTGTGTAATTCTATTCAATTCATTTTGCGTTATATGATTAAATAAATCCAGAAGAAATAACTCAGATTCATGTGGTACCGTTTATTAACAACTAACTCTCGATTCGACAAAGCAAAAGAAAAATATTTACGTTTTTTGTAACTACTGAAGTCGCCATATCCGGTGAAACTCGAACGTCTTATCAGGATATTAAAAATAATACTTTCTAGACTTACGTAGAATGCTCTTAACAAAAAAGAAATGTTTATTTTATAAAAAGAAAAATTTAAAATGCTATTTTTACAAGGGCACACTGGCCCTTATTTATTCAGCATGACGTTAAATGAATTTACGGCATACCATTAAAAATAATACTAAATGAGTGCAATGTATTTATACATAATACCACGTTTAGCGGGTGCTTAACATGACGTTTCCTTGCATCAGACCCGGACTAAAGAATTTTTGGCTGTAAATTTTACTTTTTTTTTATTCTTTAATGATGAAATCCGATTTCGGTGGGTTTGTGCCTTATATGTCGTGTAGTTAACACCCAAGAAAAATTTACTTCTTTATTTGATACACCCTGTATATTTGTAAATTTGGGGTTTCACATAAAAACACGGAATTTGTAACGCATTGGCTTTTAGAGGTAAAGCTAAGTATATGCTCAAGTTCAAAATAGGTTAATGAGTGAGCAGTCAACTACAGAGAGAAATCTTTCTCTCTGTAGTTGACTGCTCACCCTCTTGCACTGCTCTTACTATTTTATTGTCTGAACTATCGCAAAATAATACTTTGCTTCATCGGAGACATTCTAAAATTAATAAGACTAAAAGTAAATATAAAAAAAAAAAAACTGTACTACATTACTTACAATTGAAGATTGGGACCAAGAATTTAGGGAAGATTCATTATAACAGTTAATTGTACTTAAATAACGTTAAAATATTAAAATCTATAGAGTTACTAATTTCCTACAATTTCATTTAAAATATAATACGTGCCAAACAATCAAGACGCTATGACTAAGTCGGTAAATTAGACAATCACATGACCAGCTGAAAAATGTGACGTGTAATACAACAAGTGCTCTATGTGCTATCGACTCAAAAAAAGATGACATAGGGAGAATAAGCCATAAGGAAACATAAAGAAAGATACATCTCCTTTAATCTACCAGCCATTGCGCCTGTGTAGATTCTAAGAATTATTTTGTTATTGGATTCTTCTGCGGAAACTGTAAAGCAAAATACAGCGAATGTAAATCCAGCTGAAAATATTTCGGCATCTTTGTCGGCTAACATCAAGGGGATTACTTTTCGGAACGATTATCGACATACATACCTTTCCTTTGTTGTTTATTTTACCCATCGATTACTCGCACGTGACCAGATGGCATAATTTGTGCAAATATTTAAAATGTGTCCTTGTATAATTATTTGAAGAAATAAATTTACTGAAACCATTACTTCAGTTACAAAAAACTTTTAAGGTTTAGTTTTTTAAAAATTTCTTAATATGGATATATAAATAAATAATCTATCAGTCATAAATGCCAAATGGCAATTTTTATTAAAAAAGTCTAGAAAATATGGAAAAATCTTATTTTTTATTAAAAATTATTTTAATAGTTATTAAAAAAATAGTTATTCTTTTTATGACGGCACAAGTCGAATTAAATTTGTTGGAATTTCTGCATAAAATGTGGATTAGATGTTTTGAGTTTTAAACTTTAAAAATTAAGATGATTCGACTTAATAGTAAAATGAAAAATATGAACAAGACCATACATGAAATTGTTTTGGTAAACCTATTATTACAAAAAGTATCTAGTTATAATTTTATTTTGTTCTTCTAGAAATTTTTCCATAGAAAGTTCGTCCCTTCAATTGAATGAGAAATAAGCAAGTAAACCGCTTCTTTTTCAATATTCTCACTTTTGTTATAGTAAACTTGCATTCATATTTGTAAAGTTAAAAAACATATATAGATATTGTGGACATTTATTTATTCATGTAATAGTAAGTTATATATACCCTATTATCACTAACATAAAGCAATTTAAACTAAAACTTTCCACAAAAATAAATTATTGTTTAAATATGTTTATTATCCCTAGTAGCAAAATTTAAATTTCCCACAATTATTTTTAGTAACTTAGAAAGACATCACTTAGAAAAACTTAGAAAGACATCAAAGTAACTAGTAATTTAATACAAAATCATTGGTAATTTCGTGTTTCAATTTTGAAGTTACTAAAAATAATTGCGGGAAATTTAAATTTTGCTACTAGGGTAAATACTAATATAACGCACCCAGGTAACTAAAGAGAACTAAAGTTAATGATAATTCAAATATTAAAAAAAAAAAAAACGAACAGCTGATTGAAATAAAATTTTGACGTAAACAAGAGAATTAGAAATCAGAATTATTGTATAAAATCCTTTGGCGGTAACTACAAAGGTTTTAACTCTGGGCGGCATCTTTGTCGGGCATCGCAAAGGGTATTATCTTTAGAGACGATAGTTCATTGCGTCGGGGATTACGATGGCATTGCATTTAAAGATATATTAGAATTACGTCTATGAATTCGTTTTACCAACTGCGGTCATAATTTTTTGAAATAATTGTAGAATAGTATGGTAACAATAATTTATTACAACAATATATTACCAAGTTTTGACAATGAAGATACGAGTGGATGAAGGTGCTATGTCGCATTTTAAAAACTCTTTTTTGCATGAATCAAGGTGTTTTGTACCCTTCTTTCACATAGCACCATCGAACATTCCAGAAATTCAAGAATTCTCGAGTCTTGTGAATGTATGAAGGAGTTATGCTACACTACTTTTAAGAAATATTATATAAAAAAACTTAATTTCTGAAAAAGTTTGATTTTGTAACATAACACCTTCATCCACTCGTGTCTTCAATTATTTTTGGTTAATACTGACATTGAGCCGGCAGTACGGCTGAAAAGGAAGGGTGCATCATTGCCAATCTTGAAAGTCAAGCAGCAATATGCGGTACCGGTTGTTGGTTGGGTCACCATTCGGACAACACTTTTCAGTGGCTCGGTGTGTTCCTCCGGCACTCTAGCCAAGGGCCTTCAAGGCCTGTAGTGCTGAGTTATTATTATTATTAATACTGACATTATTGCTTTGTTTTGTTCTGGTCACTGCAATATTCCTGCATTAAATACACATTCTTTGATATTATGATTATAGGCATCAGCATTTGCAGAAATTCAAATGGACGGCTGTCTTTTTACTAATTTTTCATTTGTCCAGCGAAAATAGTACTCTTGGTGTGAAGAAATATTCCTACCTCTTGTGGCTGCCGATGATTCTAGTTTCTACTTCGTCTTGTAACTGGCATCAGTAAATCACCAGCATCGGTCTCACTTTCAGATGATGATGTAAGTCCTGCAATGAACGATTGTTTCAATATGACGATTATAAGGAAAGGGCGTTTTCATACCTTCGACGTTGCAAGATGTGAGCATAGCAATGCAATCACTTTCTCTTTGCACCAATTTTAAAACTCAATACCGTTTTGGAAGGGAGAAGGTAAGGCCCTCATGAAATAGTAAAATGCATAGTTAGATGCTTTTGGTGTAAAAGCCTAATTTTTTTTCAAAAACAAATCATATCCGAGACTTTCTCCTGAAGTCGCCATCTCTAAACGTTGTCGGATCGGTCTGAAAATTGACATTCTTACGTTTTATGCCAAAACAAACATTTTTAGATCCGAGAACTTTGGTAGTGTCGCTTTTATAAATAAGTCGAACTCTACTCTATGTGATGATATGTGTTTTGATAATTTCTGATTTCGAATTCTTTTACGCCGTATTGAAATGATATCTTTTAACTCGCATCCAAGTGTTTCACTTGAAGAGGAGATTTCGCAGATAAAATTAGAGCATGGATTGAAAGAAGGTCGGTTTAAGGATTTAATTATCGGATTGGCATATCTGGTGCTGTGGACGGACACCCAGTTTTCGCGAGTGTATTTTTTTAGTTGCATAGATTTTGTCATGTTTACTCCGTTCTGCATTTGTCAATGTTTCGAGAGAATTAGCACAGATGTAGATTTTATTTTTTTATAAGATTTTGTTAATGAATTGATTGTATGATTTATTTAGTTAAGTTTTTTTTTTAAATTAATTTCATTCTTTAAGATGTCTAGCACTAACTAGTTCTGTTTAATGTTTCTTCTACTTGTTTTTGTCGGTGAATTGTGCATTTGTGTTGTACGCAGTTGTAGAGTTTGGTCAGGCAGTTCCTTGGTAGACGCTAGCGTGAGTACATGTGTTTTTGAATTCTTTGCTGCCATTTTGTATTACATTTTTATAACGTATTTGCTTCGCGTTAATTGGTTTAATTTCTGTCCATCAAGGAATTCGCTAAATAATAATTGTTATTATATTGGTGTGTGCACACTATAGGTGTAAGATCATTTATTATTTTCGTGCAGGAAGATAGATTTTAGTCGTAATTCTCTCATTATATATTAAAGAATTAATTTCATTTTAATTATTAATCACCTCGGGTTGGGTGAATAGAAGTATTGTGCTTGCATTTAGTTTTTCATTCTTGTTATTTACTAGAAATTATCCACGTTTAATTTCATTTTATTTTAATTTGAAACCACGTGGATTGATTTTAAAGATATAGAATTATCTTCCTGAACAAACTAATCTTTTGCTTTGATATAGGAAATAGCATTGTCCTATTGTAATTTAGAATCACGTGCAGTTTTTAATTTAGGCCAGAACCCTCTGTTCAAGGTTTTTTTTTCTGCAAATTTGTAATTAACTTTTTTTTTCTTTTTTTTTTAAATAATAAATTTTTGTTTGTTAATTAACGTTGTTGAGCTAAAATTCTGTTCTTTTATTTTTAATCAAACCTTTTCAATTTTTGGGGTAATTAAGAAAGTCAGGTTTCTTTCTCCCACATTTTACTTTTCGTGGTTAGATTCAAGTTTTAATTCGCGAGGGTAACTCTGAGGTTAGTTGTTTTTTTTTGCGCCCTTTCAAATTTTTTTCCGTTGAGCTAGCTAATTTAATTTTTCATTTTTTATATTCTTTTTGCATTTTCATTTCAGTCAGTACACAGCACTACGTTGTAAGCCTGACCTAGTTGAGATTAAAATTTAGACTAAAAGCTGATTCTACCATAAATTTCAAAAGACTCCAGAGCTAGTCCTTTGTTCATAATAGGTCAGTTGCAGCTACTTCTGTTTCTTTTAACCTCTCCTCTTCTTGGCTGTTGCTAAAGAATTAGATAGGTCTAAATCTCTCACACAAACCCTGCTTGTTTAAAGGAATTATATTCGCCATGTTTCTCTTTTATCTTATTGTTACTATTTCATTTTACCTTCTTCAAGGGAATCAAGTAAATTATTAGATTAATACACTATCCGTAACATTTATTATGAAGGAAAATATATATGGATTTAAACTTAGGTTTTGATCAGCATCATAAATAAAATTAATACTTTTCATTTAAACGCATTGATAGATTCAACTCCAAAAAGAGAAAGGCACTACGCAAAACTTCCATAACAACAGCAGAACAATTAATGTAATTCTAAATTTAACCTTAAACGCACAGCAAAACGAAAACTAGAACTAATTTTCGCAATTATAGCGCGAAATCTCGCCACAATTCAAACATTAACGGCTCGAGACAAGAGCCGGAATCAACCTTCGCTTTTTAAGCACCGCGGAAAAAGAATCGAAGGAGTTCTTTTTCGCCTGTTCACACCGACATCCTTTATAATTCGTTAAACTGCTCTGTTTTTGCGGATTAACCCTGAATGTGCGGATGATCTAATTTCGAAGATTACGTCAACTGTTCTTTCTGAATCCGAATCTTTCGCCGATGCCCTCGAAGCATCTGCGTTATCCTCGCTTTTGTGATATTACTATAGTTGCCTTGTTTTGGCATCGTTAATAATGACAATAAAAAATTAATAGGCAAATGTATCGTGATACACATCTAGCAAAACATAAATAGGTACAAATTGGCTCGGCGATGTGTTTTTGAAATTAATTGCGGACTAATAACTGCGATTGGAAAAAAAAAATGTTATTGGAGCAGATTTGTGATGCTTATAGAAATGCTTGTTCCGGGTTCTAATAGCTATGATTGAAATTTTGGATGGTGGGTCATTGAAGTGTGAGAGGTGTGCAATGTTGGCCTTTTGATTTTGGGTGTACGAAAATAGTGGCTTACCTGTTGTCGTTTCGTAGAATTTGTAAATGATCTGCTTTATCAAGGATACTTGGAATTAACTGATTGTTATTGCATTCACTAATAAATTGCTAATTAAAACTTATAGGCGTTATGTTCTAAGCTCTTATTGTGTGAGGATTATCCTGCTACCAACTTGGTTGTGGTAATAATGATGCATGAATACTAATTTTGGAAAGTAACTGTTGCACAACGTATATTTCTCTCACAAACAGGATAGCGAATATTAAACTAACACATAGACTCACCATTCACCAGGAAGAAGAGAGTAGGCATTTGACAGTATCTACTATTCAAGGTGTAAATCTTGCTTTTGCAGATAATGTAAAATATCTGCAAAAGCAATAATGCATTCGGAAAAGATCACTCACAAGGCGAGGCTACCCTTATGCTCATGCTGAAGGGTATATGGAAAATCTTTTATCTCCAAAGCTATTTCATTGGCTCTATGTAATGGTAGTACGTTCAACCATAACCTATGGAGCAATAGATTAGGGGCAAGAGGCGCAATAAGTCAAAGCCACAGCAAAACTCACATTCATACAAAGGATCGCAAGTGTGGTAATCACGAGAGCAATATCTTCTCCCCGTTTGACACTAGAACTTCTTCTGGAGCTACCAGCCATGCACATTATTATTGCATATTTCGCCTATGACAATAGCGAATCAATCGTCACATATTCGCGTCTGTGTGACCAACAAGCTGCTGGAATCGGTGACTTCTAACACAGGAATGCATGGACATGATGTGTGCTCGACCAATGATTGACGCGTATTTCACTACTTCCTTTCCAAAGAGAAAGGAATGGAGATGCAACGAAATATATAGCTATCGTTACATCAACTGGTAATCGATTGATTGATTTTGGGGTGAATGGATACGGTTAATTAATTTACGAGCGCTTTTCATATACAGGTTGATTCAAATTAAATGCGCACCATTGCTATCTCTGTTATTATTGATTCTAGAAAGTAAGTTAAATTAGCAAAGTATTGGTGTTTTTAACGGTGATTAATATGCAACATACGAAAAAGCAATTGCATGACGCATTTCCGAGAAATTTTGAAATTTATATATTTTTTAAATTGAAGACCCTGTATATTGTTAAAAAAATGCAAGATATTTTAATTTGTAATGCAAAATTTTAATACAATATTGTCTTAAAACCAATAATAAAGAAGCTATGGTGGTTTTTAATTGATGTCAAAGATATGCAAAATTTATGGGAACCGGAAAATTTCCCGAAAACAATTCACCGACGGAAAATTTCCCGATTACAATTCCCCAACAGGAAAATTCCGCGACAGGAAAATTCCCCGCCAAACAATTCAACGAATGGAAAATTCCCCGACAGTAACGAACTTCCCTTCACACTTTATCTCGGCTTAGGACGAGTTTAGAAGTTTTTTTTTTGTTTTTTTTTTTTTATAATAGAAGTTTTTTGTCCTTTTTTTGTTTTTTACATAGATAGTAGTAATAATAACAATAATAATCGAAAAGGCTTTTCTCGTCATAATTATGTACAAGGGCTACTACTTTTTATTGTTTTTAATAAATAAAGTTGTGGGCTAATCTCTTGTAAATAATTTTGACGAAATAAATCTTTCCAATTACTTGCGTGGTATAGCCCACAACCTTACTTATTAAGACAACAGAATAGCCCCTGCACATAATTATGACGAGAAAAGCCTTTTCGATGATTATTGTTATTATTACTATTATATGAAAAACAAAAAAAGGACAAAAAACTATTATAAAAAAACAACAAAAAAACTTCTAAACACGCCAGTATAATGCTGCTCGTCCTAAGCCGGGATAAAGTGTGAAGGGAAGTTTGTTACTGTCGGGGAATTTTCCATTCGTTGAATTGTTTGTCGGGGGATTTTCCTGTCGGGGAATTTTCCTGTCGGGGAATTGTTTGTCGGTGAATTATAGTCGGGAAATTTTCCGTCGGTGAATTGTTTTCGGGGAATTTTCCTAGATCCAAAATTTGTAGGGGTTTTATGGGCTTCTTTCACTTTAAGTCAAAACAAATAGTTGTTGTTTGAAACTGTCAAAAACGCACTGAGCTTAAATCTTTTACACGTTTAATTATTAAAAAAAAGTTGGTTGGTTCTTGTTATTATTACATTATTATCATTAGTAGCTTGAACAGTTTTCGTTATAATTAGTTCTAAGTATTAGATAATATCTCACCATGGTATTTTCCCATTTGGAAAAATGCGACGTGCTGGAAGCATACATTGCATGCGGCAAAAATTCAATAAGGACTGTTGAATATTATGCAGAACAGTATCCTTTACGACAGCAGCCAGATCGACGTTGCTTTCGAAAACTTTACAGACAATTTAGGCAACACGGTTGCTTATTTAAGAAGAATAGAACAAAGAAAATTATCACTATCAACGAGGAGGTAGAAATTGCAGTGTTAGCATATTTTGAAGCCCATCGCGAATTTTCCATTAGAGATGCTACTAAGGAATTGGGTTTAAGTTACGCATCAGTTCAAAGAATTTAAAAAAAAGCATAAGTACATCCAATTTAAGTACCGAACCTCACAAACATTACAACCAGGAGATTCGAACAGGAGGTTGGCTTTCTGTGAATGGTTTATTAACTTTGTGGTGAAAATTTGAATATAGCACAATGTATTTTATGGAGTGATGAAACAAATTTCTCCAATAGAGGAATGTTTAATAACAAGAATGAATACTACTGGCCGCAAGAAAATTTATTAATAATGCGTCCACATGCTGCACAAGTTCGATTTAGTTTTAATGTCTGATGCGGATTAATTGGTTCGACAGTCGTTGGTCTAGTGTTCTACAATGGTACATTGACAGGAGAGAGATATCTGAAATTTAGTCGTACCGTTCTAGAGAATTTCCTTGATAACGTCAATTGCCTGATGCGCCAAAATTTGTACTTTTAGCAGGACGGTGCTCCGGTGACACAATTGCTGCATAGTTCACAACTAACTGGACATCATCTTTGCCGATAAGTGGATTGGTACAAATGGGCCAATTCGATGACCAGCACGCTCTCCTGACCTTTCACCTTTAGACTTTTTTCTTTGGGGATATTTAAACGATCAGATATACAGAACCCGGTACAACAACGTGAACGAATTGCAAAATAAGGTTAGGGAGCTTTTTTTTTGGATTAAGAGCTACCCAGAGTTTACTCAAGCGGGCACGCAAATGTATTGAGAATGAAGGTGATACCTTTGAGCAGTATTTATAAATTGCGCATTTACTTTTTCCTTTTCAATTTAATTTCAACGACATTAGTTTAAGATGTAATATGTTAAAATAAACATCAACCACAAAGACATGTATCTGTTTTGTTAAAAGTTGATTCTTTATACTGCTCTAAACTGTAAAAAATTACAGTAATTTTGCCATGGTAAATCAGGAATATTCCGTGTAATAACGTTGTGAATTTACCACAATAAATCATGTAAATTTTGTTTTACATGTTTTTTCTAGGATATTTAACATAGAAAAAGAAATTTCGGTAAAATTTATAGCTTTTTCATGTAAGTTTAAGATGTAACAAAAATTCAAAAGGAAAATACAGGAAAAAACATGTACAATCTTGTATTTACTCTCAAAATTTACTTAAAAGTGTAAAATTGACATTTTTTTGGGGTATTTAGTGCACTTTAAAAGTAATTTTACTAGTGAATTATTAATTTTGCTGTAAAAATATCTTTTATATTTATTTGTTTTTACTTGAATTTTCGGGTAAAACTATAGATATCATGGAAAATACGAAATTCATACGCCGCAGAGTGATTGGTTATTGGATTATTTATCTGTGCGCGTAGGTAATTCTATTCGTTTGTCGAACTTATTATTGGCTCAATGATATAATGTACGTCACAAACAATCGTAGGTTTCGCGTGAACACGCTTCATTCTTGATCCCTGGTTGAGCGATTCTGTATGACCTATTAGGTGCTATAAAAGAATTAGGTAAGTCGCTTGCTCTCTTTATAAAAATACATATGAAAATTACTCCAGTGTTCGGTAAATATAGAGTTCATAGAAATATTACATACGAATTTTACAGTACAATCTTTGAAAAACACATCAGCATGTGAAATTTACTAGATGATAGAAATTTTGCCTTATGAAGCAAGCTTACCTGTAAAATTGTAGGCAACTTTGTTAGCAACGATTTTACATGTAATTTTACTGCAACTTTTTTTACAGTGTACATTTTACAAAATAAAAACCATCATAACTACTTTATCATTCGTTTTAAGACAATAATGTATTGATACTTTTGCATCATAAAATAAAATATCTTTCATTTTTTTACAATATACATACAGGGTGTTCAATTTAAAAAAATATAAATGTCAAAATTTCTTGGAAATGTGCTATTCAATTGTTTTTTCGTATATTGCATATTAATCAGCGTTAAAGACCCTAATACTTTACTAATTTAACCTACTTTCTAGAATCAATAATAACAGAGATAGCAGTGGGGCGGACTTGAATCAGCATGTATATTCGAATGAACCTAATCTCTTTTATTATTATATTTAAATAATTCTTGGGTAAATTTGCGAAAATGAGTAGGTTCCAGATCATGGTTATTTTCATAATTATTAGGACTAAATACTTTCAAAAAAGGCGGAGCAGAGTAAGTTGCAAAATTGTATTAATAAAATTTGTAATTTGCACTTTGCTAAGCTGCCTCATAAATTAAAGCATATTAATATATTCCGTAAAAAGATCGGAAGGAGA
>RXPK01004201.1:0-38155 GCA_004143645.1 Protaetia brevitarsis
AAAACAGAGAAATTCATATAATGTTAATATTTCCTTCTAGACTTAGAATCGCGCCAAACTTTACGTGCAAATCTAAACTAGGTGGTACAACCTATCCTACATATTGTTAATCGATTGCCGCGTGAAAAAATTTTCCGTGAGTAAATCGTCCGTTTCGCGAAGAGATCAGTCGATTTACAGTATAAATGTTATACTTTCCCTCTAGACATTAGAATCGCGCCAAACTTTACGTGCATATAAAATAAGTTAGTACCCAACCTATCCGACATATTTTATATTGCCCGCGAGAAAAAAATTTTCCGTGTAGTAATCCATTCAAGAAAATCAGCCTTAATTTCATATAACTGTTAATATTTCCTTCCAGACATTAGAACGCGCCAACTTACGTCAACTAAACAGGTTGGTACAACCTATCCTACATATTTTCAATCGATTGCCGCGTGAAAAAATTTTTCGTGAGTAAATCGTGTTTCGCGAAGAAATCAGTCGATTAACGTATAAATGTTAATATTTTCCTTCTAGACATTAGAATCGCGCCAAAATTACGTGCAATAAACTAGGGTAGTACCACCTATCCGACATATTTTCATCCATTGCCGCGTGAAAAATTTTCCGTGAGAATTCGATTCACGAAATATGCTTAATTTCATATATAACTGTAATATTTTCCCTTCCAGACATTGAACGCAGCCAAACTTTACGTGCAACTAAACTAGGTTGGTAACCCTTACCAAATATTTTCAATCCATGCCGCGTGAAAATTTTCCGTGTGTAAATCGTCAACGAAATCAGGCCGTAATTCAATATAAATGTTAATATTTTCTTCTAGACATTAGAATGCGCAAATTTAACGTGCATATAAACTAGGTTAGTACAAACTATCCACATATTCAATCCATTCGCGTGAAAAAATTTTCGCGTAAATAGATCATTCACGAAAAACAGCTCGATTTCAGTATAAATGTTAATATTCCCTTCTAGACATAGAATCGCGCCAAACTTTACGTGCACTAAACTAGGTTAGTACACCTACCCTACATATTTCAATCGATGCCGCGTGAAAAAAATTCGTGCAGTATATCGATTTCACGAAAGATCAGTCCAATTACATATACAATGTAATATTTTCCCTCTAGACATAGAATCGGCAAATTTGACGTGCATATAAACTAAGTTAGTACAAACCTATCGACATATTTTCAATCATTGCCGGTAAAAAATTTTCCGTGCAGTAAATCGCGTCACGAAAACATCAGTAATTTCATATAAATGCTAATATTTTCCATTTAGACATTAGAACGCGCCAACTTTACGTGGCATCTAAAACTAGGTGGTACCCCTATCCGACATTTTCCAATCCATTGCCGCGTGAAAAAAATTTTCCCGAGTAAATATCGTTCACGAAATCAGTCAATTTCATTATAATGATAACATTTTCCTTCTAGCATTAGACCGCGCCAAACTTACGTGCAACTAAACTAGGTTGGTACCACCTATCCTACATATTTTCAATCGTTGCCGCGTGAAAAAATTTTCCGTGCAGAAATCGTCGTTTCACGAGAGATCAATCGATTTCGTAAAAGTAATATTGCCCTTCTAGACATTAAAATCGCGCCAAACTTACGTGCATATAACTAGGTAGTAAACCTATCCGACATATTTAAATCCATTGCGCGTGAAAAAAATTTCGTGCAGTATAATCGTTTCACGAATCAGGCTCAATTTCATAATAAATGTTAATATTTCCTCCAGACATTAGAATCGCGCCAAACTTACGTGCATTAAACTAGGTAGACCAACCTATCCGACATATTTTCAATCCATTGCCGGTGAAAAAATTTCCGTGTGTAATCGTTCACGAAATCAGTCAATTTCATTAAATGTTATATTTTCCCTCTAGACATAAATCGCGCCAAACTTTAACGTGCATATAAACTAGGTTGTACCAACCTTCCGACATATTTTCAATCCATTGCGCGTGAAAAAAATTTCCGTGTAGTATAACGTTTCACGAAATCATAGCCTTAATTTCACATATAACTGTTAATATTTCCCTTCTAGACATAGAATCGCGCAACTTACGTGCATCTAACTAGGTAGTACCAACCTATCCTAATATTTCAATAGATTGCCGCGAAAAAAATTTTCCGTGCAGTAAATCGTGTTTCGCGAAGAGATCAGTCGATTTACGTATAAATGTTATATTTTCCCTTCTAAACATTGAATCGCGCCAAACTTACGTGATATAACTAAGTTAGTCCAACCTTCGACATATTTCAATCCATTGCCGCGTGAAAAAAATTTCCGTGTAGTATATCGATTCACGAAATCAATCCTTAATTCATATATAACTGTTGAATATTTCCTTCCAGACATTAAGCGCGCAAAACTTACGTGCAACTAACAGGTTGGTACCAACCTATCCTACATATATTTCAATCGATTGCGCGTGAAAAATTTCCGTGTAGTAAATCGTCGTTTCTCGAAGAGATCAGCCGATTTACGTATAATCCTAATATTTTCCCTTCTAGACATTAGAATCCGGCCAAAATTTTACGTGCATATAAACAGGTAGTACCAACCTATCCGACATATTTTCATCCATTGCCGCGTGAAAAATTTTCCGTGTAAGTATATCGATCACGAAATCAGCCTTAATTTCATATATAACTGTTAATATTTTCCCTTCTAGACATTAGAATCGCGCCAAACTTACGTGCATCTAAACTAGGTTGGTAACCACTATCCTACATATTTTCAATCGATTGCCGCGTGAAAAAATTTTCCGTGTAGTAAATCGTCGTTTCTCGAAAGATAGTCGATTTACGCATAAATGTTAATATTTTCCCTTCTAGACATTAGAATCGCGCCAAATTTTCGTGCATATAACAGATTAGTCCAACTATCCGACATATTTTCAATCCATTGCGCGTGAAAAATTTTCCGTGTAGTATAATGATTCACGAAATATGCCTAATGTTCATATATAACTGTTATATTTCCCTTCTAGAACATTAAAATCGGCCAAAACTTTACGTGCATCTAAACTAGTTTGTAACAACCTCTCTACATATTTCATCGATTGCCGCGTAAAAAAATTTCCGTGCAGTAAATCGCGTTTCAGAAGAGATCAGCGATTTACTATAAATGTTAATATTTTCCCTCTAGAATTAGATCGCGCCAAACTTACTGCATCTAAACTAGGTTAAGACAAACTATCCCGACATATTTTCAATCCATTGCCGCCGGGAAAAATTTTCCGTGTAGTATAATCGATCACGAAACAATGCTTAATTTATTATAATGTTAATATTTCCCTTCCAGACATTAGAATCGCGCCAAACTTACGTGCAACTAACTAGTTGGTACAACCATCCTACAAATTTCATCGATTGCCGCGTGAAAAAATTTCCGTGCAGTAAATCGTGTTCACGAAGAGATCATCGATTTAGTATAAAGTTAATATTTTTCCTTCTAGACATTAGAATCGCCCAAACTTACGGCATCTAAACTAGGTAGTACAACCTATCCGACATATTTCATCCATTGCCGCGTGAAAAATTTGCCGTGTGTATAACGATTCACGAAATCATGCCTTATTTCCATATATAATGTTAATATTTTCCCTTCTAGAACATTAGAATCGCGCCAAACTTTACGTGCAACAACTAGGTTGTACCAACCTATCCACTATTTTCAATCGTTGCAGCGTGAAAAAATTTCCGTGCAGTAATGTCGTTCCACGAAGAGATCAGTCGATTACGTATAAAAGGTTCATTTTGCCCTTCTAGACATTAGAATCCGCCAAACTTTACGTGCACTAAACTAGGTTAGAACACCTATCCGACATTTTTCATCCATTGCCGCGTGAAAAAATTCCGTGGTAAATATCGATTCACGAAAGATCATCAATTTCGTATAAATGATATATTTTCCTTCTAGACATTAGATCGCGCCAAACTTACGTGCAACTAAACTAGCTTAGTACCAACCTATCCGACATATTTCAAATCCATCGCCCGCGAAAAAATTTCCGTGTAATAAATATCGGATTCAAAATCAGTCAATTTATATATAAATGTTAATATTTTCCCTTCTAGCTAGAACGGCCAAACCTTAACGTCATCTAAACTAGGTTGTACAAACATATCCTACATATTTTCATCGATTGCCGCGTGAAAAAAATTTCGTGCAGTAAATCGTCGTTTCACGAAGAGATCAGTCGATTTAGTATAAATTAATATTTTTCCCTTCTAACATTAGAATCGCGCCAAATTTAACGTGCTAAAAACTAGTTAGTACACCTATCCGACATATTAATCATGCCGCGTGAAAAATTTTCCGTGTAGTATATCGATTCACGAAATCAACCTTAATTTCATATATAACTGTTATATTTTCCCCTCCAGACATTAAACGCGCAAACTTACGTGCAGCTAAACTAGGTTGTACCAACCTATCCTACATAATTTCATCGAATGCCTCGTGAAAATTTTCAGTGCAGTAAATCGTCGTTTCACGAAGAGATCAGTCGATTTACGTATAAATGTTAATATTTTCCCTTCTAGAACATTAGAATCGCGCCAAACTTTACGTGCATCTAAACTAGGTTAGTACCACCATCCGACATATTTTCAATCCATTGCTGCGTGAAAAAAATTTTCCGTGTAGTATATCGATTCACGAAATCATGCCTTAATTTCATATATAACTGTTAATATTTCAACCTCTAGACATTAGAATCGCGCCAAACTTTACGTGCATCTAAACTAGGTTTACCAACCTATCCTACATATTTTCAATCGATTGCCGCGTGAAAAAATTTTCCGTGCAAGTAAATCGTGGTTCACGAAGAGATCAGTCGATTGACGTATAGAATGTTAATATTTTCCCTTCTAGACATTAGAATCGCGCCAAACTTTACGTGCATCTAAATAGTTAGTACCAACCTAATCCACATATTTTCAATCGATTGCCGCGTGAAAAAATTTTCGTGCAGTAATCGTCGTTTCACGAAGAGAATCAGTCGATTACGTATAAAATGTTAATATTTTCCCTCTAGACATTAGAATCGCGCCAAATTTTACGTGCATAGAAACTAGGTTGGTACCAACCTATCCGACATATTTTCAATCATTGCCGCGTGAAAAAAATTTTCCGTGTAGTATATCGGTTCACGAAAAAAGCCTTAATTCATATATAACTGTTAATATTTTCCCTTCTAGACATTAAGAATCGCGCCAAACTTTACGTGCATGCTAAACTAGGTTATTACCAACCTACCATACATAATTTCAAATCCATTGCCGCGTGAAAAAATTTTCCGTGCAGTAAATCGTCGTTTCGCGAAGAATCAGTCGATTTACGAAATAAATGTTAATATTTTCCCTGCTAGACATTAGAAGCGCCAAACTTTACGTGCATCTAACTAGGTAGTACACCTATCCGACATATTCAACCATTCGGTGAAAAATTTTCGTTAGATATCGATTCACAAATCAGGCCTTAATTTCATATATAACTGTTAAATTTTCCCTTCCAGCAATTAGAATCGCGCCAACTTTACGTGCAACTAATAGGTTGGTACCAACCTATCCTAAATTTTCAATCGATTGCCGCGTGAAAAAATTTCCGTGTAGTAAATCGCGTTTCTCGAGAGATCAGCGATTACGTATAAAATAATTAAATTCCTCTAGACATTAGAATCGCGCCAATTAACGTGATATAAACTAGGTAGTACCAACCTATCCGCCAATTTCAATCATTGCCGCGTGAAAAATTTTCCGTGTAGTATATCGTTTCAGAAATCATGCCTTAATTTCATATATAACTGTTAATATTTCCCTTTAGCTTAGATCGCGCCAAACTTTACTGCATCTAAACGAGTTGGTACCAAAACGATCCTCATATTAGCTCGATTGCCGCGTGAAAATTTCCGTGTTAAACGCGTTTCTCGAAGAATCAGTCGATCCGAAATGTTTATTTCCCCTTCTAAACATTAGAATAGCGCAAATTTACGTGCTTCGGTAGACAACCTATCGACAATTTCAATCCATTCGGTGAAAATTTTCCACGTAGTAATGCGTTTCACGAAATCATGCTTAATTTCATATTATAACTGTTAAAATTTTCCCTTCTAGACATTAGAATCGCGCCAACTTTACGTGATCTAAACTAGGTTTGTACAAACTATCCTAATATTTTCAATCGATGCGCGTGAAAAAATTTTCCGTCAGTAATCGTCGTTCGCGAAGAGATCAGTCGATTTACGTATAAATGTTAAAATTTTCCTTCTAGACATAGAATCGCGCCAAACTTCGTGCATCTAAACTAGGTTAGTACCAACCTATCCGAAACATTTTTCAATCCATTGCCGCGTGAAAAAATTTTCCGGTAGTATATCGATTCACGAAATCATGCCTTAAGTTCAATAACTGTTAATATTTTCCCTCCAGACATAGAATCGCGCCAACTTTACGTGCAACTAAACTGGTTGGTACCACCTATCCTACAGATTTCAATCGATTGCCTCGTGAATTTTCCGTGCAGTAATCGTCGTTCCACGAAGAGATCAGTCGATTACGTATAAATGTTAATATTCCCTTCAAGACATTAGAATCGCGCCAAACTTTACGTGCATCTAACTAGGTTATACCAACCTATCCGACATATTGTTCAATCCATTGCCGCGGAAAAAATTTACGTTAGTATATCGATTCACGAAATCATGCCTTAATTTCATAATAACTGTTAATATTTCCCTTCTAGACATTAGAACGCGCCAAACTTAACGTGCATCTAAACTAGGTTGTACCACTATCCACATATTTCAATCGTTGCCGCGTGAAAAAATTTTCCGTGCAGTAAACGTCGTTCAACGAAGAGATCATCGAATTACGTATAATGTTAATAATTGCCCTCTAGACATTAGATCGGCTAAACTTTACGTGCATCTAAACTAGGTTAGTACCAACTATCCTACTATTTTCAACGATTGCCGCGTGAAAAAATTCCGTGCATAAATCGTCGTTCACGAAGAGATCAGTCGATTTACGTATAAATGGTAATATTTTCCCTTCTAGACATTAGAATCGCGCCAAATTTTACGTGCATATAAACTAGGTTATACCAACCTATCCGACATATCTTCAATCCATGCCGCGTGAAAAAAATTTTCCGTGTAGTATATCGTTTCACGAAATCATGCCTTCAATTTCATATATAACTGTTAATATTTTCCCTTCAAGACATTAGAATCGCGCCAAACTTTACGTGGCATCTAAACTAGTTCGGTACCAACCTATCCTACATATTTTCAATCGATGTGCCGCGTGAAAAAATTTTCCGTGCAGTAAATCGTCGTTCAGCGAAGAGATCAGTCGATTTACGTATAAATGTTAATATTTTCCCTTTAGACATTAGAATCCGCGCCAAACTTACGTGCATCTAAACTAGGTTAGTACCAACCTATCCGACATATTTTCAATCCATTGACGCGTGAAAAAATTTTCCGTGTAGTATATCCATCACGAAATCATGCCTTATTTCATATATAACTGTTAATATTTCCCTTCTAGACATTAGAATCGCGCCAAACTTTACGTGCATCTAAATAGTTAGTACCAACCTATCCTACATATTTTCAATCCATTGCCGCGTGAAAAAATTTTCCGTGCAGTAAATCGTCGTTTCGCGAAGAGATCAGTCGATTTACGTATAAATGTTAATATTTCCCTTCTAGACATTAGAAATCGCGCCAAACTTACGTGCATCTAAACTAGGTTAGTACCAACCTATCTGACATTATTTTCAAATCCAATGCCGCGTGAAAAAATTTTCCGTGTAGTATATCCATTCACGAAATCATGCCTTAATTTCAATATATAACTGTTAATATTTTCCCTTGCAGACATTAGAATCGCGCCAAACTTTACGTGCAAACTAAACTAGGTTGGTACCAACCTATCCTACATATTTTCAATCATTGCCGCGTGAAAAAATTTTCCGTGCAGTAAATCGTCGTTTCGCGAAGAGATCAGTCGATTTACGTATAAATGTTAATATTTCCCTTCTAGACATTAGAATCGCGCCAAACTTTACGTGCATCTAAACTAGGTTAGTACCAACCTATCCGACATATTTCAATCCATTGCCGCGGGAAAAAATTTTCCGTGTAGTATATCGATTCACGAAATCATGCCTTAATTTCATATATAACTGTTAATATTTTCCCTTCCAGACATTAGAATCGCGCCAAACTTTACGTGCAACTAAACTAGGTTGGTACCAACCTATCCGACATATTTTCAATCCATTGCCGCGTGAAAAAATTTTCCGTGTAGTAATATCGATTCACAAATCATGCCTTAATTTCATATATAACTGTTAATATTATCCCTTCTAGACATTAGAATCGCGCCAAACTTTACGTGCATCTAAACTAGGTTTGTACCAACCTATCTCTACATATTTCAAATCGATTGCCGCGTGAAAAAATGTTCCGTGCAGTAAAATCGTCGTTTCAACGAAGAGATCAGTCGATTTACGTATAAATGTTAATATTTGCCCTTCTAGACATTAGAATCGCGTCAAACTTTACGTGCATCTAAACTAGGTTAGTACCAACCTATGCTACAATATTTTCAATCGATTCGCCGCGTGAAAAAATTTCCGTGCAGTAAAATCGTCGTTTCACGAAGAGATCAGTCGATTTACGTATAAATGTATATTTTCCCTCTAGACATTAGAAATCGCGCCAAATTTGACGTGCCATATAAACTAAGTTAGTACCAACCTATCCGACATACATTTCAAATCCATTGCCCGCTGAAAAAATTTTCCGTGTAGTATATCGTTTCACGAAATCATGCCTTAATTTCATAGATAACTGTGAATATTTTCCCTTCTAGACTTAGAATCCGCCAAAACTTACGTGCATCTAAACTAGGTGGTACCAACCTATCCTACATATTTTCAATCGATTGCCTCGTGAAAAAATTTTCCGTGCAGTAAATCGTCGTTTCGCGAAGGAGATCAGTCGATTGACGTATAAATGTTAATATTTTCTTTTCTAGACATTAGAATCGCGCCAAACTTTACGTGCATCTAAACTAGGTTTGTACCAAACCTATCTACATACTTTTCAATCGATTGCCGCGTGAAAAAATTTCCGTGCAGTAAATCGTCGTTTCAACAAGAAATCAGTCGATTTACGTATAAATGTTAATATTTGCCCTTCTAGACATTAGAATCGCGTCAAACTTTAACGTGCATCTAAACTAGGTTAGTACCAACCTATGCGACATATTTTCAATCCATTGCCAGAGTAAAAAAATTTCCGTGCAAGTAAATCGTCGTTTCACGAAGAGATCAGTCGATTACGTATAAATGTTAATATTTTCCCTTCTAGACATTAGAATCGCGCCAAATTTGACGTGCATATAAACTAAGTTAGTACAACCTATCCGACATATTTTCAATCCAATTGCCGCGTGAAAAATTTTCCGTTGTAGTATATCGTTTCACGAAATCATGCCTTAATTTCATATATAACTGTTAATATTTTCCTTCTAGACATTAGAATCGCGCCAAACTTTACGTGCATCTAAACTAGGTTGGTAACCCAACCTATCCTACATATTTTCAATCGATGCCGCGTGAAAAATTTTCCGTGTAGTATATCGTTTCACGAAATCATGCCTTAATTTCATATATAACTGTTAATATTTTCCCTTCTAGACATTAGAATCGCGCCAAACTTTACGTGCATCTAAACTAGGTTAGTACCAACCTATCCGACATATTTTCAATCCATTGCCGCGTGAAAAAATTTTCCGTGTAGTATATCCATTCACGAAATCATGCCTTAATTTCATATATAACTGTTAATATTTTCCCTTCCAGACATTAGAATCGCGCCAAACTTTACGTGCAACTAAACCAGGTTGGTACCAACCTATCCTACATATTTTCAATCGATTGCCGCGTGAAAAAATTTTCCGTGCAGTAAATCGTCGTTTCACGAAGAGATCAGTCGATTTACGTATAAATGTTAATATTTGCCCTTCTAGACATTAGAATCGCGTCAAACTTTACGTGCATCTAAACTAGGTTAGTACCAACCTATGCTACATATTTTCAATCGATTGCCGCGTGAAAAAAATTTCCGTGCAGTAAATCGTCGTTTCACGAAGAGATCAGTCGATTTACGTATAAATGTTAATATTTTCCCTTCTAGACATTAGAATCGCGCCAACTTTACGTGCATCTAAAACTAGGTTAGTACCAACCTATCCGACATATTTTCAATCCATTGCTGCGTGAAAAATTTTCCGTGTAGTATATCGATTCACGAAATCATGCCTTAATTTCATATATAACTGTTAATATTTTCCCTTCTAGACATTAGAATCGCGCCAAACTTTACGTGCATCTAAACTAGGTTTTGTACCAACCTATCCTACATATTTTCAATCGATTGCCGCACGTGAAAAAAATTTTCCGTCAGTAAATCGTGGTTTCACGAAGAGATCAGTCGATTACGTATAAATGTTAATATTTTCCCTTCTAGACATTAGAATCCGCGCCAAACTTTACGTGCATCTAAACTAGGTTAGTACCAACCTATCCTACATATTTTCAATCGATTGCCGCGTGAAAAATTTCCGTGCAGTAAATGTCGTTCACGAAGAGATCAGTCGATTTACGTATAAATGTTAATATTTTCCCTTCTAGACATTAGAATCGCGCCAAATTTTACGTGCATATAAACTAGTTAGTACCAACCTATCCGACATATTTTCAATCCATTGCCGCGTGAAAAAATTTTCCGTGTAGTATATCGTTTCACGAAAATCATGCCTTAATTTCATATATAACTGTTAATATTTTCCCTTCTAGACATTAGAATCGCGCCAAACTTTACGTGCATCTAAACTAGTTAGTACCAACCTATCCTACATATTTTCAATCGATTTGCCGCGTGAAAAAATTTTCCGTGCAGTAAATCGTCGTTTCGCGAAGAGATCAGTCGATTTACGTATAAATGTTAATATTTTCCCTTCTAGACATTAGAATCGCGCCAACTTTACGTGCATCTAAACTAGGTTAGTACCAACCTATCCGACATATTGTCAATCCATTGCCGCGTGAAAAAATTTTCCGTGTAGTATATCGATTCACGAAATCATGCCTTAATTTCATATATAACTGTTAATATTTTCCCTTCCAGACATTAGAATCGCGCCAAACTTTACGTGCAACTAAACTAGGTTGGTACCAACCTATCCTACATATTTTCAATCGATTGCCGCGTGAAAAAATTTTCCGTGTAGTAAATCGTCGTTTCTCGAAGAGATCGGCGATTTACGTATAAATTCTAATATTTTCCCTTCTAGACATTAGAAATCGCGCCAAATTTTACGTGCATATAAACTAGGTTAGTACCAACCTATCCGACATATTTCAATCCATTGCCGCGTGAAAAAATTTTCCGTTAGTATATCGTTTCAACGAAATCATGCCTTAATTTCATATATAAACTGTTAATATTTTCCCTTCTAGGCATTAGAATCGCGCCAACTTTACGTGCATCTAAACTAGGTTGGTACCAACCTATCCTACATATATTTCATCGATTGCCGCGTGAAAAAATTTTCCGTGTAGAAATCGTCGTTTCTCGAAGAGATCAGTCGATTTACGCATAAATGTTAATATTTTCCCTTCTAGACATTAGAATCGCGCAAAATTTACGTGCATATAAAACTAAGTTAGTACCAACCTATCCGACATATTTTCAATCCATTGCGGGTGAAAAAATTTCCGTGTAGTATATCGTTTCACGAAATCATGCCTTAATTTCATATATAACTGTTAATATTTTCCCTTCTAGACATTAGAATCGCGCCAACTTTACGTGCATCTAAACTAGGTTTGTACCAACCTATGCTACATATTTTCAATCGATTGCCGCGTGAAAAAATTTTCCGTGCAGTAAATCGTCGTTTCGCGAAGAGATCAGTCGATTTACGTATAAATGTTAATATTTTCCCTTCTAGACATTAGAATCGCGCCAAAACTTTACGTGCATCTAAACTAGGTTAGTACCAACCTATCCGACATATTTTCAATCCATTGCCGCGTGAAAAAATTTTCCGTGTAGTATATCGATTCACGAAATCATGCCTTAATTTCATATATAACTGTTAATATTTTCCCTTCCAGACATTAGAATCGCGCCAAACTTTACGTGCAACTAAACTAGGTTGGTACCAACCAATCCTACATATTTTCAATCGATTGCCTCGTGAAAAATTTTCCGTGCAGTAAATCGTCGTTTCACGAAGAGATCAGTCGATTTACGTATAAATGTTAATATTTCCCCTTCTAGACATTAGAATCGCGCCAAACTTTACGTGCAACTAAAACTAGGTTTAGTACCAACCTATCCGACATATTTTCAATCCATTGCCGCGTGAAAAAATTTTCCGTGTAGTATATCGATTCACGAAATCATGCCTTAATTTCATATATAACTGTTAATATTTTCCCTTCTAGACATTAGAATCGCGCCAAACTTTACTGCATCTAAACTAGGTTTGTACCAACCTATCCTACATATTTTCAATCGATTGCCGCGTGAAAAATTTTCCGTGCAGTAAATCGTCGTTTCACGAAGAGATCAGTCGATTTACGTATAAATGTAATATTGCCCTTCTAGACATTAAGAATCGCGCTAAAACTTTACGTGCATCTAAACTAGGTTAGTACCAACCTATCCTACATATTTTCAATCGATTGCCGCGTGAAAAAAATTTCCGTGCAGAATAAATCGTCGTTTCACGAAGAGATCAGTCGATTTACGTATAAATGTTAATATTTTCCCTTCTAGACATTAGAATCGCGCCAAATTTTACGTGCATATAAACTAGGTTAGTACCAAACCTATCCGACATATCTTCAATCCATTGCCGCGTGAAAAATTTTCCGTGTAGTATAATCGTTTCACGAAATCATGCCTTAATTTCATATATTATAATATACTAAAGTTTGCTCTTGCGTTTGAGGGCGCGAGGGGGCGCTATTCCATAGGCGTGCACCATTTGATTGTGTGTAAGAGCCCACCAACGACTTGCGTAACTAAAGGCTCGAGAAGGGGTGGCGGTCGCGAAGCGACCGCGTAACGTATAGATGGGGACGAGACGTGGAAATCGCAACGGCGTATCGAGAAGTAACGGTAAAATGTGTGTAGAACGTGAAAAATCGATAAGAGTTTTGATTTTTGCAGCGAACGGCACTGGAGACCGAGAAATGTCAAACTGGCGGCCAACGACGGATTTCGCGTTGTCAAAGTTGGGTGATTTCGCGCGATCGCTACGAAGCATAGGTGCTATGCGGAAGTGGAGTTAATGTCGAAAAGGGCGTCTCACATGGCTTCATCTTGCGGTTCGAACCCTAAAATGGGTCGAGACGCGAAATTTTCTCAAAAGACCCGATTTATAGAAGGTGCGTTTTAGGGGAAGATGGACTTGGAATTTTGGCGGTTTGGTCAGATGTCAGTGGCCGCTGTCACACGGTGAAATGCAATAAACGAATTCGAACGTGAATGGGCGTACGAGGACACATAATGTGTCGAAACGTGACCAGAGAGATGTCTGGAAGCTGTTATTATTCATTACTATTATGGAGAAGCGCGGAATAATTCGACAAATATTGTCATTTGTGATGTATTTAATTTGCCATAACCTGATCAATTATTTGGGTGATAATAATAGCGATTTGGGGTAATTTAACGTGAGTTGAAAGATAAGATGAGATGTCAAAACACGCTCAGGTATGTTTTTGATTATTAAGTGTTCAGTTTTAGCGAAATTATTGAGCGAGAGTCAAGTAAGATGCCAAACCACAAAGCGCCCATTTGTCGCGCCAATAGCGGCTCAGAAACCGGAACGTGGTGCGAAAATTATTTTTGAAACGGCTTCCTGTATCCTTCGTTTAACAGTTGGAACCGTAAAAATGGAATGAAAAACGCGAATTTCTCTCAATAGAGTCAATTTATCACGTCACACATCTGACCGAAAAATGTTAATGTGCCAGTGACGCCGATTTTGCGGCATCGACACCGGCCTCAAAAACCGTATCCAGGTAGAAATGTTGTCGGAACGGCTTCTCTATGTTTCATCGTACAATTCGAACGAAAATAGGACAGGAACGCGAAATTTTCTTCAAAATTAAAACGATTAATATAGATATGTTTGCAGGGGACCGCTGTCAGATTTGACAGAAGTCGTTGAAGTACTTCGGCAAATGGCCCGCTAAAACCTACATAATTCAGTGCGACGTGTTTTTGGGGTAAAGATGTACTCCGAGCAAATGTAAGATGACAAAAGTGGTTCGACAAAACGTTATGAGTTATATAACTGGAAGATTGAAAGGAACATGCCGATTAATTCGCGAAATATAGTCATTTCAGATGGAGCTATAGTCTAACCTAAACCATATGTCAATATGGAACAATACGAGGTACCATTATTTTCGTTACGGCTCAGTTCGTGGGTTAAAGATAACAAAACAGTGGTAACAGGCGCTCAGGTATGTTCGTGTATGTGATTATTCAGTTTTTAGATAGATTATTGAATAAATTCCAAGAGAAATGTCAAATTACGGGACGCTCATATTCCCAAATTATCGAGATGATTTCGGAAGGGGGAGAGGCGCGTAGATAATGCGGAAAAGATAGTAAAATGACTAGATATAGGTGATGAAGCCCTGTGGTATCGAGAATTACGCACAGGTACCCAAAATATTGCAAAATACTTGCGGAAATGGCAGCGTCCTTTTGCCGGCCATTATACGCAAAGATACGCTATTACCGGACAATGGCGCAAATTTTGTAGGTAGGTGGTGTCTTCGCGATGTTTATTAATTAAATAAGAATACTGAGAGATCTTATAATCATTGCACATACGTAACGTAGCTGAAATATCTGAAGTATATTGTAACATAAATTGAACTGTCAGTCACTGTCATATTTTAATTTATATGTGGGTGCATTTTAGCCTAGAGGGATCGGCGTGCGACAAAAGGAGTTTGCTATCGGAAGGTGCCGGGTTCGAATCACGGCGTGTCATTTTTTTTTTATCGTACTTTTTTTTATTGTACTTTATCGATTGCAATACATGATTATTTACTATTGGGCCAAAAATATACAGAAGAAAAATTTATTTTATGTAGATTGATGTTTAGAATATTTAATATATATAGAATCAAAAAACACATGGCGCGACTAAAATGAGAAAATATTATTAAAAAATGATGACATTTTGCAACAGACATTTGTGGGTGCTTGGATCGTTGCATTTGATGCTGATAATATTGTTTGGAAAAATAAAATGACGGATAAAATGGGAAGAAAATTGAAATATAGGGAAAATCGCCAACTATTTTTTAAAAGCGGCAACTTATGGATGTTAAAAAAGGAAATAGGGAAAATAGAGAATAAAAACGCAATAAGGAAAAAGAGAATAGGGAAAGGGAAAAGAGTAAGGCAATAGGGAAAGGCAAAGGAAATGGGAATGGGGAAAGGGAATGGAAATGGGAATAGGGAAAGGGAAAAGAGAAAGGGAATGGGGAAAGGGAATGGGAATAGCGAATGGAAATGGGAAAAAGGGAATAGGGAACAGAGAAAGGGAATACAGAAAGGCAGTAGAGAATGAGAATAGGGAACGAGAATGGGAAAAGGGGATACGGAGAGGGAAAGGGAAACTGAATAGGGAAAGGGAATGGAAAAAGAGAATGGGGAAAGGGGATGGGGAAAGGGAATCGGAATAGGAAAATGGAATAGGGAAATGAAATAGTGAAAGGAAATAGGGAAGGGGAATAGGGAAAGTAAACAGGGAAAGGGAGTAGGGGAAGTGAATAAGGAAAATGAATAGGGAAAGGAAATAAGGAAATGGAATAGGGGACCTGGAATAAAGAAATGGAATAAAGAATAAGAGTAGGGAACGAGAATGAGTAAATAGAATAGGGAGAAGGAATAGGGAAAGGGAATGGAGAAAGGGAATGGGAATACGGAAAAGGAATAGGGAATTAGGAGAGGGAATAGGGAAAGGGAGTAGGGAAAGAGAATAGGGAATAAAGAGAGGGAATAGAGAAAGGGACTAGGGAAAGGGAATAAGAAAAAGGAATAGGAAAAGGGAATAAGGAACAGGGAATAGATAAAGGGAATAGAAATAGGAAAAGCGAAAACAAAAATGATAAAAGGGAATAGGGAAAAACTGAAAAATAAACTATAGGAAAAATCGTCAACTATTTTTTTAAAGCTGTAACTTATGGGATGTTATAAAAGGAAATAGGGAAAATAGACAATGAAAACGCAATAAGGAATAAGAGAATAGGGAAAAGGGGATAGAATTTGATTTCAGCTCTATTTTTGCTTTTAGGAAAGTAGTCTTTTCTACAAAAGTTTTATAGAATTGAATGCTGCATAACCTAAACATATATAAAAATATACAGAGTGTTCAGGAATTACAGGGTTTCCATCATATGGCTTTAATTTCGCTTTTAGGAAAAAACCTTTTCTACAAAAGTTGTACAGAATTCAATGCTGCATCAGTTAACAATATTTTCCACTACACAGGGTGTTACGAAGATTGAGTCTTTGATTAAAGCTTTATCTTTACTTTTAGGAAAAAAATCTTTTCTACAAAAGTGTTATAGAATTGAATGCTGCATAACCTAAAAATATTTTCAAATATACCGAGTGTTCAGGAAGACGGGGTTTTTTTGTTACAGCTCTATTTTTGCGTTTAGGAAGAAATCTTTTCTACAATAGTGTTATGGAATTGAATGCTGCATAACCTAAAAATATTTTCAAATATACCGGGTGTTCAGGAAGACTGGGTTTTTTCGTTATAGCTCTATTTTTGCGTTTAGGAAAAAATCTTTTCTACAAGAGTGTTATAGAATTGAATGCTGCATAACCAAAAAAATAATTTTCAATATACTGGGTGTTCAGGAAGACTGGGTTTTTTCATTATAGCTCTATTTTTGCTTTTAAGAACAAATCTTTTCTACAAAAGTTGTACAGAATTAAATGCTGCATAACCTAAACATATTTTCGTCTATACAGGGTGTTCCAAAAGTAAAACAAAAGAAACTACTTAAAAACGTATTGCACATTATAAAGATGATTCTCAAGTGTGAATGGGACCGACTTCAAGAAACCCCTTCCTCGAGTACCACCTTCCTCGACTCCTAGATGCGCCAGCATCTAGTTAATATTAATAAAAGGCTCTCTTGCGTTTGCCGGCGCGAGGGGGCGCTATTCCATAGGCGTCGCCCTATCTGAGGTGTGTTAAGACCCATTGCCGACTTGCGTTGCCAAAGGCTCGAGAACGGTGGCGATAGGGCGGGAACGCGGCACGTGGAGATGGGGCGGACCGTCCCCTCACAATAGGCGTATCGAGAAGTATCGGAAAAATGTGTGTAGAACGTGAAAAATCGATTCAAGTTTAGATTTTTGCGGCGAACGGCACTGGAGACCGAGAAATGTCACATGGCGGCCAACGACGGATTTCGCGTTGTCAAAGTTGGGCGATTTCGCGCGATCGCCACGAGGCAGAGATAGTATTTGAGAGTGGGGTTAATGTGGGAAAGGCTCCACACATGTTTCCTCTTACCGATTGAACCTTTAAATGGGGTCCAGACGGCTTAATTTTCTCAAAAAGACCCGATTTGTAGAGGTGCGTTTTAGGGGAGATGGACTTGGAATTTTGGCGGGTTTGGTCAGATGTCAGTGGCCGCTGTCACACGGTGAAATGCAATAAACGAATTCGAACGTGAATGGCGTACGAGGGGCACATAATGTGTCGAAAACGTGACCAGAGAGATGTCTGGAAGCTGTATTATTCATTACTATATGGAGAAGCGCGGAATATTTCGAGAAATATTGTCATTTGTGATGGTATTAATTTGCCATAACCTGATCAATTATTTGGGTGATAATAATAGCGGTTTGGGGTAATTTAACGTGAGTTGAAAGATAAGATGAGATGCCAAATACACGCTCAGGTATGTTTTTGATTATAAGTGTTCAGTTTTAGCGAAATTATTGAGCGAGGGTCAAGTAAGATGCCAAACCAAAAGCGCCCATTTGTCGCGCCAACAGCGGCTCAGAAACCGTAACGTGGTGCGAAATTATTTTTGAAACGGCTTCCTGTATCCTTCGTTTAACAGTTGGAACCCTAAAATGGAATGAAAACGCGAAATTTCTCTCAATATGAGTCAATTTATCACGTCACACATCTGACCGAAAATGTTAATTGTGCCAGTGACGCCGGATTTTGCGGCATCGACACCGGCTCAAAAACCGTATCCAGGTATGAAATTGTTGTCGGAACGGCTCCACTCATGTTTCATCGTACAATTCGAACCCTAAAATAGGACAGGAACGCGAAATTTTCTTCAAAATTAAACGAATAATATAGATATGTTTGCAGGGGACGCCTGTCAGATTTGACAGAAGTCGTTGAAGCGCGTTCGGCAAATGGCCGCTAAAACCTACATAATTCAGTGCGACGTGTTTTTGGGGTAAAGATGTACTCCGAGCAAGTGTAAGAAGACAAAAGTGATTCGACAAACGAAGTTTGAAAGGGAACATGCGATTAATTTGCGAAATATAGTCATTTCAGATGGAGCTAATAGTCTAACCTATACCATATGTCAATATGGAACAATACGAGGTACCATTATTTTCGTTTACGGCTCAGTCGGGGTTAAAGATAAAAAACAGTTGGTAACAGGCGCTCAGGTATGTTTGTGAATGTGATTATTCAGTTTTTTAGAGAAATTATTGAGCGAGATTCCAGAGAGATGTCAAATCAAAGGGCCGTTTTGTCGCGCGCTAATATCGGCTCAGAAACCGTATCGTGATGTGGAATTATTTTTGAAACGGCTTTATGCATCCTTCGTTTTACAGGTATACTTTGGTTTTCTTTGATAAACAAGCCTCCGATGCCTTTTTAATTGGTGCTTGACGTATGCAAAATACCACCATTTAAGAAAGGATAGAGCGATCGGCTGAATGAGAAAATGTCTACAATATAATAAATATATAATTCAATATGCTTATATTATCTCTATTGTTGTATACCTCCACACATATAGTAAAGAATAAGTAAAAATAAAATGGTGTTTCATTCTTATTATGTCTACATAAAAAGTGATATTGTGCTATAATTTTGAAGGATAAACTAATACTAAAAATATATTATAATATATATAATATCAGTTACGTCAAAATTCTTTATTACTGTGACAAGCCCGTACTTTCCAGCAAGTATTTTTACCAGTTTCGTAATAGTCACAATGATAAATAGTGAACTGTATGCACATGCGTAATAATTGTTGACAAATCCTGACAGATGTCACTAGGAAATCCTTAGGTGACATTATTTATCAATATACAATATAGTAGCCACCAAAAACAAATAAATGAAACAAGTATTGTCGATAGCAGAAGCGTCTATCCGCCATTATCTGTTATTGATAACTGTCAATACACCGTATATCATCAATTGCATTCGTATTTATATATTTTTGAGAACTATTTGAAATTCGTATAGGTAAGTACTTAATTTTGATGCGTATATATATTCACGTTTGTTTACGTTTTGTGATCAATGTTTAAAAGATGCCGAAAAAGGGAAAAACGCGTTTAACCGCACAGAAAGGGCGACGAGCAGATGGAACGAGAACCCGACAACAGCCACCTCCACAACGGGACATTCTTGCTCCAGGTAATCAAGTTTAAACCTTATTCTTAAAACTATTATTATAGTCATATGGAGAAAACATTCTAGATTCAGTTTTTTAAAGGTTAGAATATATCCATACCTGCGTGTTTGTTAATTACCGCAACTACATGATTTAACTTTTATATCTATATTTTTTATTAATTGTTTATTGTATTTTGTAAATATACATTAAACAACATTTCACATATTTAAAAGATACATACAAAACGTAAATTAGTAACTGTTAAAAAAAAATGTAAAATACGTATACCTATACATGCATTGATTGCAACATATCTAAACGTTGTATATACTGATTTTATCGTAATTTTTGATGATAAATATGAAAGATCAATAAAAATGTTTGTTAAATACCACAACTACATGATTTAACTTTCAGATGGTTATTCTTATCCATTTATAATACCTGTATGTCGTTGCAATATTATTAAAGTTACGATCACTTGCAAAATATAAGCGCATAATTATAAATTAACTAAACATTGTATATACTGATTTCATCATCATTTGATTAATATGAAAGGTCAAAATAGTGTTTGGTTAATTACCGCAACTACATGATTTAACTTTTATATCTATATTTTTTATTAATTGTTTATTGTATTTTGTAAATATACATTAAACAACATTTCACATATTTAAAGATACATACAAAACGTAAATTATAGTAACTGTTAAAAAAAATGTAAAATACGTATACACATACATGCATTAATTGCAACATATCTAAACGTTGTATATACTGATTTTATCGTCATTTTTGATGATAAATATGAAAGATCAATAAAAATGTTTGTTAAATACCACAACTACATGATTTAACTTTCAGATGGTTATTCTTATCCATTTATAATACCTGTGTGTCTTTGCAATATTATTAAATTTACGATCACTTGCAAAATATAAACGCATAATTATAAATTAACTAAACATTGTATATACTGATTTCATCATCATTTGATTAATATGAAAGGTCAAAAATAGTGTTTGTTAATTACCGCAACTACATGATTTAACTTTTATATCTATATTTTTTATTAATTGTTTATTGTATTTTGTAAATATACATTAAACAACATTTCACATATTTAAAAATAACATACAAAACGTAAATTATAGTAACTGTTAAAAAAAAAATGTAAAATACGTATACACATACATGCATTAATTGCAACATATCTAAACGTTGTATATACTGATTTTATCGTCATTTTTGATGATAAATATGAAAGATCAATAAAAATGTTTGTTAATTACCACAACTACATGATTTAACTTTTATATCTATATTTTTCATTAATTGTTTATTGTATATTGTAAATAACATTAAACAACATTTCACATATTAAAAGATACATACAAAACGTAAATTAGTAACTGTTAAAAAAAAAAAGTAAAATACGTATACACATACATGCATTAATTGCAACATAACTAAATGTTGTATATACTGACTTTATCGTCATTTTTGATGATAAATATGAAAGATCAATGAAAATGTTTGTTAAATGCCACAACAACATGATTTAACTTTCAGATGGTTATTCTTATCCATTTATAATACCTGTGTGTCGTTGCAATATTATTAAAGTTAGGATCACTTGGAAAATATAAGCGCATTCATTGCAAATTAACTGAACGTTGTATGTACCGATTTTATCGTCATTTGATAAATCAGAAAGATCGATAATAGTGTTTGTTAATTACCACAACCACACGATTTAACTTTTAAATCTAATTTTTTATTAAATTTTGTATTGTATTTTGTAAATATACATTAAACAACATTTTTCACATACTCATGAGATATATACAATACGTGAATTAGTATCTGTAATGAATAATAAATATGTAATAAATATCTATATATTCTTTTATAAATTAAAATCGTTTTATATAAGTAAAATATTCTATGTTAACAACAAATATACAAATTGATGATATTTTTAAAAAATAAATTTCATTAACACCATACTTAGAGTTGATTCCTTTGAAAAAAAAAAGAAAACATTATAAACAATATTTCACATATTAGACCATATATTTTCTCCATACAACATATATACGATAATTTTTCATATACGATAATATTCATAATTAATGCACTACTATGAATTCTCCTTTCATTAAATTCCTCCTTCTGTCGTTATTTGCGTATTAGGTACGTCGAACGACGACCCGGCTTCTCAACGTGCTCCGCATCTCAAATGGAAAACTGTTTCGAACGTCGTCGTAGCAGGCACATCTGCAGTCGTCGTATCCGAAACCATTGCGGAGACGGTCAACATGATCAATGACGATTTGGCTTCTGAAAATGGTACGGAGAGGCCCCAAGTAGATCATTCGGAAGCGACCGTGATCGTGAACCGTCCCATAGTTAAGCAATACACGCTTTCGGGTAAATTCTTATTTATTATTACTTTAAAAGAAAAGATTTACGCTTTGCTATTGAAAAATTTATAAAAGTTTATAGCAGAATACTGTTTCTTTAATTATAATTTTTTATTAAGGCAAAAACTCATACATACAAACGTATCATATAAATCATTCATTCGTTCATTCATTTTTTCCTGTAGATTCATCCGACGATGACGACGACGATGTCAGTAGAGAATCGCCGCGCAAACGACCGCGGCTGGACGCAGAGGACACGATTAGGCAACCACAGTCGCCCGTCGACTCGATCAGCCAACGGTCGGTTTTAAACGAGGAGGAACCGATCGCAGTGTCACCACAGATTACCCCAGACCGTAACCCTGTTTCCCTCAATGTGGATGTGGAGGAAGAGGTTCAAATCTTTCTGAACGAAATCCAAAACCAACGGGCAGACGCACAATTCGACATGTACGACAACGTCGAAGTGGCCGCTTTGCCGATTGATTTTAACGACGAAAGGAGACGGAATCGAATGGTGAATGCCAGAAATGATGACGCCGCCGAGCGGGAAAACGTTGCAGCGGATGTCAACAGACTACGCAACAATTTCCTACTGCAGCCGACCTATTTGGAGGCGACACGACGTCAGGCAGAATACCGTCACGTTGGACATATGGAAGGCGTATGCCACCACTGTCGAGCCAGATATTTCTTGCGCGAGAGAACATGGGGAGGCACTTACACCAAGTGTTGCAGCAACGGTCAAGTGGCACTTGAGCGACCACAACAAGAGTTTCCACGCGAATTACGGGAACTCTTCACAGGCCAACACGTTTTGTCCCGTGCATTTAAGAGAAATATTATCGTTTATAATAATTGCTTTCAGTTCGCTAGCGTACAGGCAAACTTGAGAGATCTTCCTGGGCGAGGCCCTTACGTCTACGCCATCCAGGACAGATCTACCACCACTACACGGACGTAAACGTACAGAGAAATCATTACAAAGCTGGCCCGCTTTATTTTCTCGACCCAGAGGAAGCGACACGCCAAAGGTTGGAGGACGCTGCAGGATTCAACGTTAATGCAGACTTGATGCGAACGTTAAGCCACATCATGCACGACGTCAACCCCTTCGCCAGACAGTACAGACACCTGTACCACGTTTACCGGCAGCAGAGACAACGCAATCCAGAAGGTCCTCTTCCCAGGGCGTATCTGGAGTTCGTAACGCAACGACGCGACCGGCATCACAGAGAGCTGGATCCCGTCGAGGTGAACGAAGTGGCAGCCGTCTATGAATGCAATGAGGTTGAGATGCCCGATCCAAAGATGAGGGGGTTTTTGACGGAGGATGATAATCGATTCAGAGATATCAACCTGCAGAGCGAATTTTGCGATCCCCTCAGCTTCCCGCTGCTGTTTCCTACCGGAGAACTAGGTTGGAGAAGCGACATCCCATTTGCCGATGTTCGAGACGGTCGTCGTAGAACGAGGGTGACCCTATGCAAATATTACGCTTACCGGTTGGCTTACCGCATTGGCAACGATGCGGACGCCGCCTTTAATGTTTTCAGATTTGCCGACAGGCTAATGCAGAAGTTTGTGGTATGCGCCTACCTCAAAGTGGAAGCCAATCGAATGTCCTACATTCGTACGCACCAGGATCAGATGCGCGCGGAGGAATATCAAGGTCTAGCCGACTACGTGCGAAACGTAGCGGAGAATCGAGATGTTCCCCTCGGAAGGATAGTCGTTCTTCCGTCCACATTCAACATGGGACCCAGGAGCCAGATGCAACGCTATCAGGACGCTATGGCTGTCGTGAACGTGATTGGTTATCCGTCGTTATTTATAACGATGACGTGCAATCCCAAATGGCCCGAGATCTTGGAGAACATCCCTCCCAACGATGATCCGTCAAATCATCCTTTATTGATTTGTCGTGTTTTCCAGATGAAACTCCAACAGCTGATGGACGATTTGACCGTTCGTCATGTGATGGGCGTACCTATCGCTCATCTTTACGTGATCGAGTTTCAGAAGCGCGGATTACCGCATGCTCATATTCTCATCACGTTAAGGGCGGAGGATAGGCCGCTCGACGCAGACCGCATCGACCAGCTGGTATGTGCCGAGCTACCCGATCCAGAGACCGAGCGACCTCTTTTCGAATTGGTGGGAGCGCACATGATCCACGGACCGTGCGGCGCTCACAATCCGGCTGCCGTTTGCATGCAAGACGGCAGATGCTTCAGGAGGTTTCCAAAGTACTGGTGCGACAACACCAACATCAGAAACGGCCAGGTGAACTATCGCCGACGCAGAAACGGTAGAGTCGTTGAGCTGCGACGGAATAACATCGTTTACCTTGCGGAGAACGAGTTCGTTGTTCCCTACAATCCGTATTTATTACTCAAATACAAAACACATATCAATATAGAAATCTGCACCACTACCGGGTGCGTTAAATATCTTTATAAGTATTTCTTTAAGGAACCAGACCGAGCCCTACTCAGAGTGGTTCAGGAAAACGAGAACCCCAGGCCATTGGTACATGACGAAATCAATTCGTATCTGAATGGCAGATATATGACAGCCCCCGAGGCTGCTTGGCATATTTTAACGTTTGCGTTCCACCAGATGTCGCATCACGTTGAAAGGTAAGAATCTATACGAAACATTAACAGAAAAAACCTATTTCAAAGGCATAACTGATTCAATTTCTAAACATCAATACACATGCATTTTCCTTCATGTACAGTTTATAAAATTTTCCCTTTTACAATTTTTTATATTCAATTTCACTAGACACAATTTAATAGTTTCTAAATTTTTCCATTAAACCATCTAAGCAATCATAATAAATTCATTCACCTCATATAAATTTCTACTCGCTAAATATATCATATGTGTAATAATGTAATTTTGTACCTTACAATATTTCATTATTTCAAATATTTTCTTCTTTATTATTAACATAAACCATATCTAACTAACGGGAAAAAAACAATGTACAGCAAAATTATATAAACGTTCTGCAGAAAATTATCAAAATATAATACAATCTTTATCAATATGCACACTTATATATAGTTTTGTAATATTTTCGCTCAATAAATTTAAATAAATGTAACTCCTTTGTATTCTACATGTTCAGATTGCCAATACATCTGCCTGGTAGACAGCAGGTCCTCTTTAGAGAAGGTGAGGAGGAAATTGTCGCCAACCAGGAACCTACCACCCGCCTTTTACAATGGTTCGAAACGAATCGCAGAGATCCAGAGGCGAGACAATTGTTGTATGGAGAATTCCCGCTGCAATACGTTTTTGACAACGGCGCGAAACGCTGGAAAAAACGCCAAAGAACTCCTAAACCGGTCGTTCCTAGAATCTATAACGTTTCCATACGCAGCGGAGAGTTATATTATTTGCGACTGCTTCTGTTACAGATCAGAGGTGCCACCTCTTTCGACGACATCAAAACCGTCGACGGAGAAGTTTGCGAAACGTTTCAGGAAGCCTGCAGACGTCGTAATCTTCTTCAGGAGGATCGAGAATGGATCCGTAGTCTAAACGAAGCGGCACAACGCGAAATGCCCAAACAGATGCGTCAGATGTTTGCCTACATACTGATTTTCGCAACGGTCGAGGACCCACCGGCATTGTGGCAGCAATTCCGTCGTCACATGATGGAAGATTTTCTTCGGCGACTCGACGAGGAACACGCCGAAAATGCCGCCTCTCTGCTAGAATCCAGGTCCATTTCTTTCTACTTCGGTTTGTGTAGACCCACCGGACTACAATGCGATTGAGGACCAGCAACAGCTGGATGTCGACGAGGAACGACGTCAAGGCGAAGACATGCTACAACGCCTCAACGTCGATCAACGTAACGTCTTCGACGCAGTCATGAGAGCCGTAGATGACGACGGGGAAGCCAGAAGGCTATTCTTCGTGACTGGTGCAGCTGGCACCGGCAAAACATTCCTCTACAATAGCGTCATCACGTGTTTAAACGCTCGGAACGTCAAGGTGTTAGCGGTAGCGTGGACAGGATTGGCGGCATCGCTCCTCAAAAAAGGGAGAACCGTTCACAGTACCTTCCGACTCCCGCTTCGTATCGTGGAAAATTCAACGTCGGCCATCAGATTTCAGTCGACAGAGGCGACCTTCATCAGGGAAGCCAAGCTCTTGATCTTCGACGAGATCAGCATGTCCAGTCGACTAGCTTTCGACGCAATCGAAAAAAGTCTTCGATTCCTGTGTGCCGACGAAAGACCCTTCGGCGGCAAATGCGTCATGGTAGGTGGCGATTTTAAACAATGCTTACCGATTGTTATAGGCAGTGACAGGACCAACGTCGTCGAGGCTTGCGTCAAATCGAGCCCGCACTGGCAACTATTCGAAGAATTGCGACTCCAGATCAACATGCGCGTAGATCCTCAACAGATGGATTTCGTCGCATGGCTGGATAGACTAGGCAACGGTACTTTAGAGACGCCAGAAATTCCACGAGCCCATAGACGAGGAATCGTTCGCGTTCCCGATCGATGCGTTGTGGACAGTCCAGAGGAACTGATACGACAAGTTTTCGGACAACTCCGCGCAGGAGACGTTCCGAACAAGGCCGTTTTGAGTCCACTGAACAACTGGTGTCACGAGATTAATAATAAAGTGTTGGATATGATTACAGATACTCCTGAACGGGTCTATATCGCGGCCGATTCTATCGTTGCCGAATTAGAACAGGAAGCGGACAACTTCACCATGGAAGTATCTAAATAATCTGATGCCGTGCGGATTTCCGCCTAATCGACTTCGCTTGAAGGAAGGCACCGTAGTTATGCTGCTAAAGAATCTCGACGTGCGCGCCGGCCTCTGCAACGGTACGCGATTGTTGATTCGCAACCTCGGCGAACACTACGTCGACGCAGAACAGTTGAACGGGGACGGACAACTTACAGGACAAAGGATTTTCGTCCCGCGGGTCGACTTTTCATCAGAAGCCGATACCACGTTACCGTTCGTCCTTCGCAGACGACAATTTCCCCTAAAACCGGCATACGCTTTAACAATCAACAAGGCTCAAGGACAGACTTCGACGCCGTTGGCATTTGCCTAATCATCCGTCTTCCAACATGACAATTGTACGTTGGCATTTTCACGTGCGAGGAGAATTTGATCAGGTATTGTGTACGTTGCCGAAACGACAAATCAAGGTAAACTGGTCGAGAAATAGTAATTTCAGTATATATAGCGAAACATCGTCTTCGACGAAATATGTAGATTTTCTTCATCCTCATTCGCCATATTTCAGACTAAGAACGGCCAATTCGATCTTGCCTAAAATGATTACCAAACACGATTTATGTTGTTAATTTTAAAGAAACACACCAGAGATTGAAGAGCGCGCGTCAGCTGTCGTACTCAAACGTCCTGCACCTCTCGCACAGTTTGCCAGGTGACGGACGATGTCCACATGTTGTTCGAAAACTGGACCAACCTTTATAGGTCTGCTGCTGATGAATAGCGCCTCTTCGTGGACTCGCACCCACACATGGTATCTGTTCTTTCGCGAGATTGTTTAGATATTAATTGAGCGATGACCATATTGAAAATTACATAATCTATTCTCTAAGATTGTTTATCACTCTTACAATTTTTATTTCACAGCATTTTCAGTTACATTTACCTTATTAAATAGGCATTATATTTATAAATGTCATATAAACTTACAAACATGTTTATACTAAACCAATATTCCTACTTTTTTCTTTGTTAATTTACCCGAAATATAATTCAAAAACAAATTACATCAATAGGTATACTAAATATCATAAACTTATTTTGTACTATATATCTCAATTTATATAGTTTGTTTAGTAAATATTGTATATCGCTTTATTTCATTTGTTAATGGACATTAACAAAGGACCCACCGAACTAAGGAACATATAATTACCGGTGGAATTAACAATCTTTACCGCGAAAATTAACAATTTAACTACAGCAAATGATGTTCTTTTAAAAGGTAAACAATTTTTGTTTTCTAATTTAACAGAAAAAATATATTTTCTTTTACAGGAATTAAACATTTCAGCCAGCCTACACCAAACAGCTATCTACGATTTTTATGGATTTATTTCAGGATTTTTGATAAAAAAAAAACACGAATTGAGGTAAATCACAGTAAACTTTGTTTATATTACAAATTCAAGGTCAATAACAATATTGCGAATGCTTTCTGTTATTTTTTTAAATTTCCTTTATTAATTGTCAATATAATATAATATAATAATTTGTAAAATATATTTTTTGCTTTATGCATCCCAACAACATTATATTATAACCAGTATCTCATCACAAGAACAACATTCCATACTTCTATTACTAATTATTTTGATTCATTTCTGTTAGGTTCTACTTCCAACGAAGCAAACTGACAATTATGAATACATTACTACATCTTTATTACTGCAACTAGTTGTGTACAACTTGACACCAGTTTGACTACATCCGTTCAACACTCGCAATTTTACTCAGGTACAAATCCCATTAAATTAATTGCAACATATTTCATACTAAATCTTTAAACAAAAAATAAAAAAAACAGATCCATTATAATGGCCTGGTGTTTTAGAAGCAGAATCGGCAACACGTACAAAACGTGTAAAAAAAACATAGCGGATTGACGTTTCTACGAATTAGAACAGGAATACGCTTATTTTAGTTAAAATCTACTTTTAATTGTATCTTATTTTATAATAAGAAACAACATAATATACAGTTGCGTCAATGTAAAAACATAATTGTTTTTTTTTTTCTAACATAGATCCGCCAAATTACAACGATCAAGATTATTTTTCATTCTTTCAGACGATATATAAATCCGTCGGTTACTAGAAACATGCTCTAAGCACATCGCCCACTCAACAATGATTAAGAAATGGGAACAGGAATACTAAGGAAGCATTCTTAGAAGATACTGGTTTTAATCGACAGGTTTAGGACATAAAAGAAAAACATTTTTTTTTGTTTGAAAATGTGACTATACAGTACTTAATAGTTTAAATTTATAATGTTTGAAATTTTTCTTTCCTTAGTTTAATATTTAATCAAGGTAAGTGTATTAATAATAATCACGGCCTGCTAAATGAATGACAGTTTTATTTCACTTATTCACGAGCTACAAGGTGTATTATCACTATCGCACTTACCGGACATTTTTGTCATAAACCCTGCCACAACAAAATGTCATATTAAATCAAATTTATATCAATATCTCATTCAATACTTTTTTATAACTCTATTAATTTATCTGCTTAACTACACTCAACTACTAGATTTAATAAGGTCATATTTCATTACTTATTACTTTGATTATACGTAAATTTGTCTACATTTTACTTTCTTATAAACCAGCACTGTCGTTCAACGGCACCCGTTATTTAATATTATTTTCACATTCATTATTATTTACAAAAAACTATATAACATTCATTTAATGTAACATTTGAATGATTACGCAAAACAGAAATCAGACTTCACAAGCAGGTCGTGATAATTGTATAATGATAATGATGTGGATATGAACACAAACCTTTAAATAATGATTAATAAAAAATTTGTAATTGAAACTTTATATTAAACCAAAATGTAAATCACAACACAATTTACCTATATAGTCTGTTACAAATGAAATGTTACTTTATTTCCTACTAAATTATCCACGTTTATCACTTAATGTAAAAGTTAAACTTAACATTCATATATATTCTTCAAAATATTATATTATTATTTGACAAATTAATGTGTTATTATTTTCCCAATACAAATTTAGTCGCAACATTGTATGTATTATTTAAATTATTTATTAATTAAATTAAAATCTTATAATTTTATAGTTTTTTTTTGTATTAATATGTTATTAGATATTATCAATCGATTTATTATACGCGGCGTGTTTTTTTCATAATTATTGTGAATGCATTAATCATATAAATCTTTTAATTACGTAATAATTATTTTTAACCTGTTTTTTTTTAGTTATTTACATTAAAGATGCCGCATTACCAAAAATATTTTTATATATACCGGTGTTTTCGAAACTGTGTCTTTGTTATAGCTTTTTTTTCTTTAGGAAATCTTTTCTACAAAGTTGAACGTTTCAATGCCTGCCCTCAAATTTGACTTTCAGGCTGTCACGAAGATTAGTCTTTTGATTAAACTTTACTTTTTTTATGAAAACTTTGTCAAAATTGGCAATTTCAATCTGCATAACTTACATATTTTCCTATACAGGCTGTTCCAAATAGACAAAAATATAATGAACCGACTCAAGGAACACTTTCCTCAAGTACGACATTCTTCAAGTAACCACCTCTCAAGTACCACCTTCCTCGATCCTAGATGCGCAGCTCTAGTAACTGTTAATATTTTCCTCTAGACATTAAGAATCGCGCCCTTTTCGCATCTAACTAGTTGGTGACCAACTACTACATATTTTCATCGTTGGCGTGAAAAATTTCCGTATAAATCGTCGTTTCGCAAGAATAGTCGATTTACGTATAATGTTATATTTCTTGCTGAGAATCGCGCACTTACGGATCTAAATGGTTAGTACCACCATCCGACATTTTCATCCATTGCGCGTAAAAAATTTTCCGTTTAGTCTATCCATTCACGAAATCAGCTAATTTCATATATAGTTTTAATATTTCCCTTTTAGATTAGAATCGCGCCAACTTTACTGATCTAAACTAGTTAGTACCACCTATCTACATTTTTCATCGATTTCGCGTGAAAATTTTCTGCAGTAATCTCGTTTCGCGAGCGATCAGTCCTTTAGTTAATGTTAAATTTTTCCTTCGACTTAGATGGCCAAACTTTACTGCTCTAAATAGTATACCAACTATCTGACATATTTTCATTCCATTGCCGCTGAAAAAATTTTTCGTTGTATACTTTCACAATATGCTTATTTCATATATATGTAATTTTCCCTTCAGACATTCGAATCGCGCGAAACTTTACTTGCACTAAACTAGTGGTACCATATCCTATCAATTTTCTCGATTGTCGCGTGAAAAAATTTTCGTGTATAAATCGTCGTTTCTCGAAGAGATTATCATTTCGCATAAGTGTTATATTTTCCCTTAACTTTGATTCGGCCCAATTTTACTGCTATTAACTTGGTTAGTACCAACTTTCCGACATTTTCAATCATGCGGGTGAAAATTTTCCGTGAGTATATTTTCAAATCATGCCTTAATTTCATATATAACTGTAATATTTTCCTTCTAGCATTAGATTCGCGCCAACTTTAGTGCATCTAAACTAGGTTTGTACACTATCTAGCTATTTCATCTTGCGCGTGACAAAATTTTTCTGCAGTAAATCGTCGTTTTCCAAGAATAGTCGATAGATAAATCTTTTATATTTTCCCTTCTAGACATAATCGCGCCAAACTTAATTTGCGTGCTTATACTATTAGTACCACCTATCCCAATTTTCATCCATTGCGCTTGAAAAATTTTCGTGTAGTAATCGATTCACGAAATCATTGCCTTATTTATATCTAACTTTATATTTTCCTTTCGACATTAGATCGCGCCACTTACGTGAACTAAAGTGTTTCCAACCTCTACATATTTCAATCGATTGCCTCGTGAAAATTTCGTGCGTTAATCGTGTTCACGAGAGATCGTCGTTTTGTATAAATGTAATTTCCCTTCTAGACTTGCAATCGCGCAACTTTACGTGCATTAATGAGGTTAGTACAACCTATCATATGTTCATCATTGCCGCGTGAAATTTTCCGTGTAGTATTCGATTCACGAAATCCTGCTTAGTTCAATAATGTATATTTTCCCTTCTAGACATTAGAATCCGCAAACTTTACTCATCTACTGGTTTGTACACCTATCTACATATTAATCGTTGCCGCGTGAAAAATTTCGTGAGTAAATCTCTTTCACCCGAGATCAGTCGATTTTATTAAATGTTATATTTGCCTTCTAGACTTGATGGCTAAACTTTACGTGCATCTAAACTAGTTATTACTACCTATCTAAATTTTTCATCGATTCGCGTGGAAAAAATTTCGTGCAGTAATCGTCGTTTCCGAGAGATCAGTGATTAGTTAATGTTATATTTTCCCTTAGACATTAGAATCGCGCCAATTTACGTGCATATAGACTGTTAGTACCATATCGACATCTCTCAATCCTTCCGCGTGAAAAATTTTCGTTTAGTATATTGTTCGAATCAGCTTAATTTATATAAACTGTTATATTTCCCTCTGGATAGAATCGCCCAAACTTACGTGCATCTAAATTGGTTATAGCAACCTATCTTACATATTTTTCACTCGATTTCCGTGTAAAAATTTTCCTTGCAGATTAAATGTCGTTTCCGAGAACAGTCGATTTACGTTAATGTAATATTCTTTAGACATTGAGGCGCCCAACTTACGTGATTTAACTAGGTTAACACCTACTACTTTTTCATCCATCTCCTGAAAGAAATTTCCGTTAGTATTCCATTCCGAATCATCCTTAATTTATATAACTTTAATATTTCCCTTCAACTTTAAATCGCGAACTTTACGTGCAACTATGGTTTACAACGATCTATTTTTCAATCGATGGTGAAAAATTTTTCGTGGCGTAATCTCTTTCGCGAAGAGATCAGCTCTTTTCAGTATTACATGTTATATTTTCCTTCTAATTTAGAATCGGCCAACTTTAGTGATCTAAACTAGGTCGTACCAACTATCTAATATTTTCAATCCATTGCCGCTGAAAAATTTTCCGTGTAGTGATCATTCACGAATCTGCTAATTCATATATAATGTTAATATTTTCCCTTGATATTAGAACGCGGCAACTTACGTCAACTAACTAGTTGGTACCAACATCATATTTTCAATCCGTTGCCGCGTGAAAAATTTTCCGTGAGATTCGATCCATCAGCTTATTTCAATAAACTGTTATATTTTCTTCTAGACATTAAACGGCCAATTTAGTGCATTAAATAGGTTTGTACCACCTATCTAATATTTCAATTGATTGCGCGTGAAAAATTTTTCCGTGCAATAATGTCTTTCCGAAGAATCAGTCGATTTACTTTTTAGTTAATATTGCCCTTCTAGACATTAGATCGCGTAATTTACGTGCATCTAACTAGGTTAGTACCACTTTTGCTATTTCAATCGTTGCGCGTGAAAAAATTTCGTGACGTAAATCGTCGTTTCACGAGAGATCAGTCGATTTCTTATATGTTATTATTTCCCTTCTAAATTAATGCGCCAATTTTAACGTGCATATACTAAGTTAGTTCCCACCTATCCGATATTTTCATCCTTGCGCGTGAAAATATTTTCGTGTAGTATATCGTTTCACGAACATGCTTTTTCATATATAACTGTTTAATTTTCCCTTTATACATTGATTCGCGCCAAACTTTACGTGCATCTAAACTAGGTTTACCACCTACCTCATATTTTCATTCATTGGGTTGAAATTTTCTCAGGTAAATCTCGGTTTCCGAGGCTCGTCATTGTCTAATGTAATATTTTCCCTTGACATTAGAACGCGCATTAGTGTATAAACCTAGGTTATCCAACCTATCGACATATTTCAATCCATTTGCGGCGTGAAAACTTTTCTGTAGTATATCGTTTCACGAAAATCCTTAATTTCTATGATAACTGTATATTTCCTGTATAATTAGAATCGCAACTTACGTGCTCTAACTGGTTAGTACAACTGTTCGCCATATTTTCAATCATTCCGCGGGAAAATTTCCGGTGTATATATTCACGAAATATGCCTTAATTTCATATTACTGTTAATATTTCTTCAGCATTATATCGCGCCAAACTTTACGTGCATAAACGGGTTGGTACAACCTATTCTTCCATTTTTCATCGATGCCGCGTGAAAATTTCCGTTGCAGTAAATCGTCGTTTCACGAAGAGATCATTCGATTTAGTAAATTTCATATTTGCCCTTTCTAACATTAGAATCGCGTCAAACTTTAGGCATCCTAAACTAGTTAGTACACCTATGCTACATATTTTCATCGATTGCCGCTGAAAAAATTCGGGCATAATTGTTTTCCGAAGGATCAGTCGATTTACGTATAAATTTATATTTTCCCTTTTGAATTGATGCGCCAATTTAGTGCATCTAACTAGTTATAGCAACCTATCCACATATTTTATCATTGCTGCGTGAAAACTTTTCGTGTAGTATATCGATTCAGAATATGCCTTAATTCATTTAACTGTTAATTTTTCCCTTCTAGAGATTAGAATGCGCGACACTTTACGTGCTTCTAAACTGTTTGTACAACCTCTCCTACATATTTTCATCGATTGCCGCGTGACAAATTTTCGTGCAGTAAATCTGTGTTTCACAAGAGTCGTCGATTTCGTATAAATGTTAATTTTTTCCTTCTTACATTAGAATCGCGTGCAAACTTACGTGCATCTAAACTAGGTTGTACCAACACTATCCTACATATTTTCATCGATTGCCGCGTGAAAAAATTTTCGTGCAGTAAATCGTCGTTTCTCGAAGAGATCAGTCGATTTACGTAAAGTGTTAATATTTTCCTTCTAGACATTAGAATCGCCGGCCAAATTTTTATGTGCATATAAACTAGGTTAGTACGAACCTATCCGAATATTTTCACTCCATTGCCGCGGTGAAAAATTTTCGTGTTGTTCGTTATCGTTTCACGAAATCATGCCTAATTTCATATAAACTGTTAATATTTTCCTTCTAGACATTAGAATCGCGCCAAACTTTACGTGCATCTAAACTAGGTTGTTACCAACCTTATCCTACATATTTTCCAATCGATGCCGCGTGAAAAAATTTTCGTGTAGAGTCGGTCGTTTCTCGAAGACTCGTCGATTTCGTTAAATTTATATTTTCCTTCTAGACATTAGAATCGCGCAAATTTTACGTGCATCTAAACTGGTTGTCCACCTATTCGCATTTCATCCATTCCGCTTGAAAATTTTCGTGTAGTATATCATTACGAAATCATGCCTTAATTTCAATATACTGTTATATTTTCCCTTCTAAATTACATGCGCCAAACTTTCGTGCTGTGAACTAGGTTGGTACACCTATCTAATATTTTCATCATTCGCGTGAAAAAATTCCTGTAGTAAATGTCGTTTCTCGAAGAGATCAGTCGATTTACGTATAAATGTTAATATTTTCCTTTAGCATTAGAATCGCGCAAATTTTCGTCATATAAACTAGGTTAGTACCACTTCGACTATTTTCAATCCATTGCGCGTAAAAAATTTTCCGTGTGTATATGTTCCGAATCATCTTATATATATAACTGTTAATATTCCCTTTAGCATTAGAATCGCGCAACTTTCTTGCATCTAAACTAGGTTGTACAACTCTCCTACATATTTTCAAGATTGTCGCGTGAAAAATTTTTCGTGTTAAGATTTCGTCGTTTCTTTAATTTCATTTATAACTGTAATTTTTCCTTCTAGCCTTAGAATCGCCAAATTTACGGCATATACTAGTTGGTCCAACCTATCCTACATATTTTCAATCATTGCCGGGTGAAAAATTTTCGTTGTAGTATGTCGTTTCGCAAATTCATCCTTCGATTTCTATCACTGTAATATTTTCCTTTAGCCATTAGAAGGCGCAAATTTACGTTCATCTAAATAGTTTGTACCAACCATCCTACATATTTCAATCGATCCGCGTGTGAAATTTTCCGTGTCGTATATCGTCGTTCGAAGTATTCCTTCGAATTTCCGTTAAGATAATATTTTCCGTTTAGACATTAAATCGCGCAAACTTTTACGTGATCTAACTAGGTATATCCTACTATTTTAATCGATTGCCGCTGAAAAATTTTGTGTATATTCGTTTCTCGAAGATTGTCTATTTATTATACTGTTAATATTTTCCCTTCTAGACTTAAATGGCGCCAAACTTTACGTGAATCAACTAGTTTGTTCCACCTATTCTACATATTTTCAATCTATTGCTCTGAAAAATTTTCCTGTAGATATCGTTTTCACGAAGTGATGCGTTGATTTCTTAATAACTTTATTTTTCTCTAGAATTAGAATCGCGCCAAACTTTTTCGGATCAACTAGTTTAGTTCCAACCTATCCATATTTTCATCGATTGCCGCTTGAAAAAATTTTCGTTTAGTAGATCGCGTTTCCGAAATCAGCGATTTCGTATAAATGTTAATATTTCCTCTACATTAGATCGCGCAATTCGTCATGAACTGGTTTACCAACCTACCGACTATTTCAATGATTGCCGGTGAAAAAATTTCCGTGCAGTAATCGCTTTCACGAAGAAGCCTGTCATTTCAATATATGATTAATTTTGCTTCTGCATTAGATCGCCCTAACTTTAGTGCATCTAATAGGTTGGTCAACCTTCCTACATATTTTCCATCGATTGCCGTGAAAAATTTCCTTGTAGTAAATCGTCGTTTCTCGATGAGATCAGTGATAGTATAAATTTTAATTTTCCCTTTAGACATTAGATCGCGCAAATTTACGTGCATTAAACTAGTTAGTACACCTTCGCATATTTTCAATCTTGCGCGTGGAAAAATTTTTTGTAGTATATCGTTTCAGAAATATGCCTTATTTCATAAACTTTATATTTTCCCTTTGCATTAGAATGGCCAAGCTTTCGTGCATCTAACTGGTTGGTACCAGCCTATCTACTATTTTCAATCGATTGCGGTGGAAAAATTTTCCTGTAGTATGTCGTTTCTCGTAGAGATCAGTCGATTTACGTTTTTTAATGTTTTTCCTTCAGAATTAGAATCGCCCATAGCGTGCATTACATAGTTGTACAACTATCCGAATATTTCAATCATTGCCGCGTGCAAAAATTTTCCGTGTAATATCTTCAAAATCATGCCTTAATTTCATATATAACTGTTATATTTTCCTTCTCGACTCTAAATCGCGCCAACTTTACGTGCATCTACTATGTTGGTACAACCATCTAATATTTTCATCGATTGCCCGTGAAAATTTTCCGTGTAGTAATCGTCGTTTGGAAGATCGTTATTTACGATAAATGTCATATTTTCCTTTACATTCGAATCGCCCACTTTAGTGCATTAATGTTATACCACCTATCTGAATATTTTCATCCTTGCCCGGTGCAAAATTTCGTGTGTATTGATTCAGAAATCATGCTTAATTTCATATATACCTTTAATTTTCCTTCTAGACTAGACTCGCATTTACGTGCTCTACCCTAGTTTGTTACAACCTATCCTACATATTTCAATCGATTGCCGCGTGAAAAAATTTTCGTGCAGAAATCGTCTTTCGCGAAAGATTAGTCGATTTACTGTTATATAGTTATATTTCTTTGTTTGAGATTAGACTGCGCCAAACTTTAGTGCATCTAACTATGTTATAAACCTATCTACTTTTTAATCATGCGCTCACAAAATTTCCGTGTAGATGTCGTTTCCCATCTGCCTTTTTTCTATTAATGTTAATATTTTTTGACTTAGATCGCGCAATTTACGGCTCTTAAACTAGGTTAGTACCAACCTATCCGACATATTTTCAATCCATTGCCGCGTGAAAAAATTTTCGTGTAGTATATCGTTTCGCGAAGTATCTTCATTTATGTATAACTGTTAATATTTTCCTTTCAGACATTGAATCGCGCCAAACTTTACGTGCAACTAAACTAGGTTTGTACCAACCTATCTACATATTTCAATCGATTGCCGCGTGAAAAATTTTCCGTTTTAATGTCGTTCAGAATCATTCTATTTCCGTATAAATGTTATATTTTCCTTTTAGCATTGATGCGCACTTTCGTGATCTAACTAGTTTACCCTATCCTACATATTTTCAATCGATTGCCGCGTGAAAAATTTTCGGTGTAGATATCGTTTTTCGAAATCAGCTTTCTTTCGTG